>PVKA01040711.1:0-18575 GCA_004027165.1 Ctenomys sociabilis | reverse complement strand
AAAAAAAAAAAAAAAAAAAAAAAAAAAAAAAAAAAAAAAAAAAAAAAAAAAAAAAAAAAAAAAAAAAAAAAAAAAAAAAAAAAAAAAGCTCTACACCAAGGTAAAAAGTATACAAAATGACAAAGAGAAGGAACAAAAAGCAGTCTCAGGCCTGGAGTCCACCCAGTAGAAATGCAGAAGACAGTACCATAGAGGAAATTGGAAATCACAAACCTGAAATCTCTGAAAAAATAGTGTTGGAAATAAAGAAACAACTGCAGAAAGGTATAGAAGAAATCAGATCAGAAATAATTTCTGAAGTAAAAATGTAGTGATAACTATAATTAAAGAAGTACTAAGCGCTTTTAAAGCACTGATTAAAAAAATAGAGCAGAATATAAAAATGATGGAATCTGTGAATAAGCAATATAGGAAAGAAATAGAATGTATGATCAGATCCAAAGTGATATACAGGAAATTAAAACCTCAATCACAAGCTGGCAAATCTGTTTGAGTGAAAGTGAAAACAGACTCTCTGACTTTAAAGACACCATTGCAAGCTAGTGAAAAAGTAAGCAAAGATTTCTTAAAAACAACTAGAATTCAATAAAAAATAACTCAACACCTGCAAGACAATGCAAAGATGAACAATGTGAGACTAATAGGAATCAGTGAGAAGGAAGGAGTCAATACAAATGATATAAAAGGAATATGGGCAGAAGTAATAGCAGAAACTTCCCAAATAAAGGGCAAAAATCTGACATTCAGGTAACCGAAGTATATAGAACTTCAAATAACAACCCAATTAAAACCACTCCCAGACATATAATAATCAAGATCCCAGAAATTCAACAGAGAAACTGTATACTAAAAGCCACTAATGAAAAGAAACAGATCACATTTAAAGGAAAACCCATCAGAATAATGAAAGATTTCTTTTCACAAAACCATCAAGGCAAGAAGAGCATGGAACAAAGTTCTTCAAGTCTTGCAAGAAAACAAATTCCAATCCAGACTGATACACACTGCAAAACTCTCTTTCAAGTATAATGGAGAAGTAAAATACTTCCATGACAAAGAACAACTAAAGAATTTCATGATGACAAAGCCAAACCTACACAGACTACTAAATGATGTTCTAGAGAGGGAACAAAATGATCACAACCCCATGAACAAGAATGGAAAGAAACCACCAAATAGGGCCAACAAACACAGGAGAATAAGAGGTGAACTATAGTAGTCTTTCAGTTATTCTTTTGTATACAGCAGCAAAATATCTCCATCAGCACACTCTACAAATGGACTTCTCTTGCACCCTATGGGTCATGATTCCATATGTGTCTACAGGGTGGATTTCAAGGAAATATCTGTAGCTCAGTCCCACAAGTGACAACTGGCCACCAGGAAGTGTCATGGTCTTTATCCATGTCCACAACACCCTAGAACTTTGTGTGATATCCTATCCCCAAACTGTCAGAAGTGATGGTCATTTATTTGTCATTCTAGTATTTATCTTATGCTTTATTCTTAGTACTTCTTGACTATCATGAAAACTTTTTCTTAGCTCCATTGTTTTGAAATATTTAATTTTTAATTAATTAGTATTTAATTTTCTGAATATTGCTTAATCTTAATTTTTGTTTTAAGATTTATACTATATCTTTGATTTATAATTTATCTGTAAGGAAAAAGTAAACACTATTAGTGCAAATCTTTCTTCTCACTGAACAAGAGAAATTAGCTGTGTATTTATATATATATATATATATATATATATATATATATATATATATATATATCAGAGATGTGTTTTCCATTGCCATTCAAATATTGTAGGTGCTTGAAATCAGAAAAATTAGACTTTTGGACTAATAGTCCAAAAGTCTATAATAGTAGTGGGTTATCAGAAGAACAGGTAATGTCTGAAGTTGTTGACTTGAACCTTTTATAGCTCAGCATATTAATATGGCTTTACTTTTTATACCTCATTTTTATACTTTTCTACACAATGGTTCAGACCAAGTTAAAGCAAGACTTATATAAGTAAAAATGTAACTTTTGTATTTGACAAGGTCAGTCAAATCCCCTCAGGATTTACCTTGAAACCCTGTACAGCAGTTTGTACATCTTTTGTCAGTGTCAGCCATATGGATGCACCATGGCCATTTCTTGACTAACTTGCTCTTTGTGAAAGCCTGAAAGAATGTTTTTTCTCTGGATGACTCTCCTTAGGCACACTCTAAATCATTGATTACTTTCCTTTGTGGCCTCATAATCTCCTTTAACAGAAAATTTGGGACACTACTGAGTTGCATGATGTTACAGCACAGGTTCTCCTATGTCCTGAGTCGTCACTGACCCTAAAAGGCTAGGGCCAAAATGTTGGTTATCCTTGTAGCCCTTTTTCCCCCTAATTTTTGGTCTACACATTGAAGTTGTTAACCCCCCAGAAGAGGAACTTAATGATTTTATAACCCTATTACAGAAGCTGTTGAGCTTAACCTGTTTGAATATCAAACATCTTAGACATAAAATGGAACAAGTATTTTCCAATAATTGTTGATATTCTAAACTTTAAATCCCTATAGGATGTGAAAAAACAAGTACACATATTTTCACAGAAATTTAGACATCTAACCATATACAACATTGTAGCAGGACAATCCTATGACTTTTTACTTGTGTCTTGTTTTCTTTTATTATCTCTTTTTTAATAAAAACATTTACTTGACAGAGTATAGCAATAAATTGATATGATATTATAAGCAGTATGCATTCAGAAGACAAAAATGATAGATATTTCCAGCATGGTTTTAATATTACACATTGCTATCCTCAGTGTAGAGGCTTAGTTCACAGATATCAGCATATATAGTTAGTAAGGGTGAGAATTCTACCAATTAATTGCTAGTTTCAAACACCTGAGGAAGATTCTTAGGACCATTGCCTTAAGCATCTTGTGTATATAAATGTGTGATTTTGTCCCTGCCATGTATCATAACTTTTCTCCTTGCTCAGTCTTCATTGTTAAATCCTTAAGTTCTCACTTTTCATTTAACTGTGCTATACTTTTCAATTTTTTTCTTCTTTTGAGTTCTTACACGGGAGATTCTATGATATTTACATATGTGGATCTGTTTTATTTCACTTATGAGTATATCTTAAAGTTGCATCCACTTACATATGAAGGCTTCAAATTTATTTTTCTTTATATTTGAGTAATACTCCATTATATAAATACACATCTTTTTCATTCATTCCTCAGGTGATGGGTATTTTGGTTGTTTCCAAGATTTGGCTATTACAAATTGTGCTGCTATACATATAGGCACACATACATCACTACAATATGATATTTTCAGTTCCTCCCAGAAAACTCCCAGATTGAATGTGACTTCAAGTCCTAGATTTTGAAGGCATCTCCACAATGATTTCCAAAATGGTTGCACCAGTCTTCATTCCCACCAGTAGTGGAGAAGGGTTCATTTTTGCCAAAGAATCTCCAAGATTTGTTGTTGGGTGATTGCTTTATGATAGTCATTCTTTATGGGATAAGATGGTATCTCAGTGTTGTTTTAATTTTCACTTCATGGATGGTTAGTGATGTAGAGCATTTTTTTCATATATTTATTCACTTCTTTAATTTTGTCCTCTGAGAAGTTTGTTTTCATTTCAGATGTCCATTTCTGGATTGAGTCTTTACACTTTGGGGCCCTACTGTTTTTTAATTCTTTATAAATTCTAGAGAACAGACCTTTGTCTGAGTGTTTATTAGTCAAGTTTTTTTTTTTTTTCTTATTTGTGGGTTGTCTTTTCATTTGTTGGTACTTCGATTTGATGTGCAAATACTTCTCAATGAGAGGAAGTTCCAGTTGTTAATTCTTTCAAGTATTTTCCATGTAGTTTGATTTCTGTTCATGAAATTTTTGCCTATGTCTTCAAAGTTCCTTCTACTTTCTCTTCCAGAAGACTTAGTGCTTCTGATTTTATGCTTAGAATTTTAATGGTCCCTTTGTTAAAGATCCAGTGGCTGAGTGCATCTGTAGTTGCTTTTGTATCTTCTAATCTATTCCATTAGTCCTCAGGTCCATTTTTTTTTTTGTGAATACCATGCTGATTTATCACAGTAGCTTTGTAATATAATTTCAAATCAGGAATTATAATGCCTCCTGCTTGCATTTGTTGCCCACGAGTGCCTTTGGTATTCTAGGTTTCTTCTGGTTCCAAATAAATTTTAGGAACGATTTCTCTAGGTCTGTGAGGTATGTTGGTGGTAGTTTGATAGGGATTGTATTAAATCTGTATTACAGTTTTGGAAGTGTGGCCATCTTCACAATGTTGGTTCTTTGAATCCAGAAGCATAGATTATCTTTCCATTTTCTGAAATCCTCTATGATCTCTTTTTTGAGATTACTATGATTTTCATTGCATAGATCTTTTACTTCTTTCATTATAATAATTCGTAATTATTTCATTTTCCAAAGAGCTATTGCAAAATGTATTGTTTCTTTGATTTCACTCTTAGTGTGTTTTTTATCTGTGTGGAGGAATGCTATTGATTTTTCTATTATTGCCTTTATATCCTGCTGTGCTACTGAATTTTGTAATTAAGTCTCCTGGCTTCTTGGTGGAGATTTTGGGTCTTCCAAGTAGAATATCATGTCATCCTCAAATAATGATAGTTTAAGTTCTTCTATATCTATTCTTCTTTCTTTTATTTCTCTTTCTAGCTAATGACTCCAGAACTATATTGAATAGGAATGGTGTTAGAGGACATCCTTGCCTTGTACCAGATTTCATTTTTCCCCATTTAGAATTATGTTAGCCATTGAATTGTCATATATGGCTTTTATCAATTTGAGGTAGAGGTCATCTATTCCAATTTTCTGTAGGACTTTGATCATGAATGAGTATTGCACTTTGTCAAAAGCCTTTTCTATATCAACTGAGATGATCATGTGGTTTTTAGATTTGGCTCTGTTGATGTAGTGTATTACATTTATAGATTTGCATATGTTGAACCATCCTTGCATCCCTGGGATGAATCCTACCTGGTCATGGTGTATGATCTTTTTGATGATTTGCTGCATTCAGTTTGCTAGGATTTTATTGAGGATTTTTGCATGAGGGATATTGGGCTATAGTGCTCTTTCTTAGTTGTGTCTTTCCTTGGTTTTGGTATCTGGATAATACTTGCCTCCAGAAATGATTTTGGGAGAACTATTTCCTTTGCAATTTCATGGAAGAGTTCCATGAGAATTGGGGCAATACTTTCTGTAAATTTCTTATAGAATTCAGCTGTGAACCCATCAAGACCAGGACTTTTCTTTGTTGGTAGGTATTTTGTTACATTTTATATATCACTGGATGTTATTGGATGGTTGAGAGTTCTTATATCTTCTTGATTCAGTTTTGGTAATTGTACCTTTCTATGTATCTGTCCATTTCTTGTGTCTTCAATTCTGTGAGAATAAAGATTCTCAAATTAGCTATTAATGATTTTCTGAATTTCCACTGGGTCTGTGTTCATTTCATGCTTTTCATTCCTTATTGCTTGAATTTGAGTTTTTTCTTTCATCTTTTTGATGAAGTTAGCTAGGGGCTTATCAATTTTATTTCATCTTTGAAAGAACCAGCTTTTTGATTTGTTAATTCTTTTTTTTTTCCATTGCATTAATTTATGCTTTAATCTTTATAATTTCCTTCCTTCTTAGGGCTTCAGGTTTGGTTTGTTCTACCTTTTCTAGACATTTCAGGTGTAGCACGAGGGTATTTATTTGTTCCTGTTGTAAATTTCCCTCTAATAACTGCTTTCATTGCATCCCATAAATTCCGATAAGTTGTGCTTAAATTTTCACTGAATTGTAGATATTGTTTAATTTCATCTGTAACTCTTTGCTTATTGAGGAGGCTGTTTTATTTTAATTTCTATGTATTTATGTGGTTTTTCTGGTTTCTGTTGTTTATTTCCAGTTTCATTGTGCTGTGATCAGATAATATGCATGGGATAATTTCTGTTTTGTTGCATATACTTAAGCATGATCTATGAAGTAGTTTGTGGTCTACTTTAGAAAATGTGCCGTCTGTGACTGAAAAAATGTGTATTCAGACATAGTTGGGTGGAATGCTCTGCATATGTCCACTAAGTCCATTTGTTCCAAGCTCTGGTTCAGCTCTGCTACTTCTCTGCTAATTTTTTGTCTGATTGACCTATCTTTTTGGGACAAGGGGGTGTTAATGTCTCCTATTAAGATTGTGTTATTGGACATTACTTTTTCATGCCCATTAAGATTTGTCTTTTTTATTTTATTTTATTATATTTTTATTTATTTATTTTTTTAAGATTTGTCTTAAATATTTGGGTGCTCCTGTGTTTGGTGCATATACATTAATGAGTGTTACCTTTTCCTCTTGAATTTTTACCCTAACCTTTATTTAATTTTCTTTATTTCATTTGATCATTTTGGCTTCAAGTTGAGACTCTGAAAATAGAATTACTACCTCTGCTTTTTTCTGAGGTGCTTGGATATGTAGTATTGTTTTCCAACCTTTGACTTTCAGCCTATGAATTTGTTTATGAGTTAAATGTGTTTCTTGTATACAGCATATTGTTGGATTTTGTTTCCTAATCCACTACGCCAATCTATTTGTCTTAATTAGTGAACTGAGTTCATTTACATTGATGGTTATAATTGAGATGTGTTGACTTATGATTGACTTGTTATTTGCCTGCTGTTGTTCATTCCTTTTTCTTCCATATTTAATTGTTTGCCCTATTTATTGAATTCATTCTGTTTTTGTTCATGGAGTCCTTTTCAATTTGGTCCCTCCCTAGAACATCTTTTAGTATTTTGTGTAGTGTTGGCTTTGTCTTCATGAAATTCTTATTTGTTCTTTTTCACGGAAGTATTTCACTTCTCCATCAAACTTGAAAGAGAGTTTTGCAGGTTATAGTAGTCTGAGATGGTATTTGTTTTCATGGAGGAATTGAAGTACTATGTTCCATACTTTTCTTGCTTTCATGGTTTGTTAAGAGAAGTCTGCCATTATTTTGATGGGTTTTCATTTAAATTTGATGTGTTTTTTTCTCTAGCGGCTTTCAGTATATTGCTCTTGTGCTGGATCTCTGGAATCTTGACGATTATATGTCTCAGGCTGCCAATGTTAGAATTTATTGACTTGAGCCTTTTACAGCTCAGCATATTAATATGTCTTTACTTTTTATATCTCATTTTTATACTTTTCTGCTGTGTGGTTAAGACTAAAAGAAAGACAGATTTTTATAACAAGAAATGTAACTTTTGAATCTGACAAGTTCAGTCAAATCCCCTCAGGAATTACTCTGAAATCCTGTAGCAGTTTGTAGACCCTTTGGCAGTGTCAGCTGTGTGGATGAGTCATGGCCATTGCTTGACTAATTTGCTCTCTGTGAAAGCCTGAGAGAATGTTTTCTCCCCATTTGACTCCCCTTAGGCACACTCTACATCTTCAATCACTTTCCTCTGTGGCCGCATAATCTCCTTGATGAGAAAAGTTGGGATATCATCCCTCAGTTACAGAATGTCATAGTACAGGTTCTCTTATGTCCTGAGACTTCACTCATCTTGAAAGGCTAGAGCCCAAATGTTGGCTATTCTTTCAGCCCTTTTCTCTAACTTTTGGTATTCAAATTTAGGTTGTTAATCCTCTAAAAGAGAAGATTATTATTACCACCCTATTATCGAGGCTGTTGAGCTTAGTGCCCCTATCTGTCTGAATATCAAACATCTTAGATGTTCCATTAAGTACTGGTGTGTTAAACATTAAGTCCCTATAGAACATGAAGAAAGAAAAAGAAAAAGAAAGAAATAAAATGAAAAAATAGGAATAAACTATTAGATATTTTTTACACAGAAATTTAGAAATCTAACCATATACAGCATGATCTGATTTCCTCTATAATTTTCTGCAGTTGTTTCTTTACCTCAGATGTTAGTTATTCAGATTTCAGCTTTTTGATTCCCAATTTTTTCTATTATTTTTTTCCCCAATCATTTCTCTTGCATTTGTTCTGAGTGGGCTCAGGGCCTGAAACTGCATTTTCCTCCTTCTGTTTGTCATTTTGTATAGTACTGTCCTCTGACCTTTGCTGATCTTTGGTGCAGTTATAACCGTAGCACCTACTGAAATTCTTACCCAAGAGAAATTATATGGTTAAGACAGTTATAAATTTTCTTTTTCTTTCTTTCTTTCTTTCTTTCTTTCTTTCTTTCTTTCTTTCTTTCTTTCTTTCTTTCTTTCTTTCTTTCTTTCTTCCTTCCTTCCTTCCTTCCTTCCTTCCTTCCTTCCTTTCTTTTTCTTTTTTCTTTTTTTTTTTTGGATTTTAGGGAAGGGTCTACAGGGTGTTCAGGATCTTACTACTAGATCTGACTCATAGTGATCCATCTGTTTACAGCCTCCCAAGAGCTGGGATTACAGGCTTGCACCATCATGCCCAGTCTCGGTTGCCATCTCAGCATGCCCTGACACATGGCACAGCAGGCCTGGGCATGGAACTCCTGTCCTCTGCACCAGCTTGCAGGTTCTTTAATCCATTGACCTATTTGCCAACCTCAGGAAGTTATAGTTTTTTATTCACAAAACTGCAATTATGAGCACTAATAATAAGTAGTGATATTTAGCAGTTGAAAGAGTTTTGTAACTAATGGGTTTGTATTTTAGACAGCAAGTACAAATGTACACATTATGTCTGTGTAGCAGATAATAAATTGGGAATTTGTATTTAAGTTAGTTCCCTAAATTATGTCTGATTACCTCCCCTTGATGTACCTGGTGTCTTCCAGGCAGACTAGTTCACCTGGTTACCTGTTTCACCCTCTGTAGAGCAAGAGAAAAAAAGGGAGGATACTCTCATAGCAAAGTGTCTCAGCTTACTAGGTCCAGATCTACCTAGTTTGAACTTATCCATATGTGCCTGGCTTTGGTCTGGGTGCTGCATTGAGCTTCTTCCTGCTGCATCCCATGGAAGTGAACACACTTTGCCCCTCTGGCAATGTATTCTGCTCCTGGCTTAGCTAGGTGGTTCTGGCCTCTAGCCTCTCTGCTGGGACTTCAGCCACAGTTTCACACCAGGCCTGTCTAATGGAAGAAGTTTCTATGGGTGTGTGAGTGGTCCTACACCCATGCCAGGTCTAGGCTGGGTCTGGAGGTGTCTGTTGGGTGCATCCCAGAGGAAGGTTTCACACACACACATTGCCTGGGCTGGGTTTGGACTAATTCTCTTTTTTTGGCTGGGTCTTTCTTCAGGTTTTGGTGTCAGTATAATGTTTGCTTCTTGAAAGGACGAAAAGAGTTTCAAAAAGGAAGGAGATTTCTTTCTTTTGAATTTCATTTAAGAGTTTAAAGAATATCAGTATTAAATCTCTAAATTTCTTGTAGAATTCAGCCTTGAATCCATTTGGACCTGGATTTGTTGTTGTTGCTGTTAAGTTTTTTAATTACATTTTCAATGTCCTTGGCTGATACTGTCTTATTCAGGTTCTTTTTTTTATATATATCTTCTTGATTCAGTTTTGGTAATTTATACTTATCTAATAATCTGTTTTAGTATTTGATTTTGTGAGAGTAAAGATTTTCAAAATATCTATTGATGATATTATGAATTTCCACAGAATCTGTAGTTATTTTGCTCCTTTCATTCCTTATTGCTTCACTTTGAGTTTTTCTTCCTTTTTGATTATGTTGGCTAGGGGTTTATCAATTTTATTTAATCTTCAAAGAACTTCCTCTTTGATTCATTAATTCTTTGTATTATTTTCCTTGTGTCGATTTCAGTAATTGTTTTTCTAATCTTTATAATTTCCTCCTACTTTTGGGCTTTGAGCTTGTTTTGCTCTTCTTTTTCTAAAAGCTTGAGGTGCAGTATTAGAGTATTTATTTGTTCTCATTCTTTTTCCATAAGTTCACTGGTATAAATTTCCCTCTGAAAACTGCATTTATTGCATCCCACACATTCCAGTAATTTGAGTTTAAATTTTTATTGTATTGTAGATATTGTTTAATTTTACCTGTAGCCCATTGGTTGCTGAGGAGGGTGTTATTCGATTTCATATGTTTCTGGGGGTTTTGTGATTTCTTTTGTCATTAGTTTCCCATTTCATTGCACTGTGGTCAGATAATATGTGATACTTTTTAAAAAATGTATTTAATATAGGTTCTACAGGGTCTCCTCATGTAGTTGGACTCTCATAGTGATCCTCCTTGTTTTCAGCTTCCACCATGTCCAGTCTCAATCACTGTCTCAGGGCAGGGCCAGCATGGCTTGTGGTGCTGGGCACCGAACCCCGGCCCCTGCACTTTGCCTAAGCAGGTGTTTTAGTCCTCTGAGCTATCTGGCTGGCCCATTTTGTGACACTTTTTGTGAAAGTTTGATAGTATGCAGCTGTATCACTGGAATTAGAACCTCTTTGTAAAGAGTCTGTTCTTTAGGTACCTCTTCTGTGTCAGAGATTTTTGTTTTGTTGTGTCCAAAGATCTTGACTTCTCTGTTGAGAGTGTGATACTGATTTCTGTTTAGCACTGTTCTCTTTACTTTGATATGTGGCATTGGTCATTTTGTTACCCAGCCGCTCTGACATTATTCAAGGGAGAACATGTGGTTAAAGCAGATAAGCTATTCTTGTTACAATAGTTCAATTAGCAATACTAATAAGAGGAAGTGAATTTTAGAAATTAACAAACTTTGGTAACTAATGGTTTTGTATTTTAGAGAATAGGCACAAACACTTCATAACAAAGCAGATCATAAATTGGGAATTTGTATGTATACTTGTTCCCATGAGCCCTGGCTGGGCACTTCCCCTTCACATGTCTGGAGTCTTGCAGGCAGACTAGTTCATCTAAGTTACCTTCTGCTGCCTCTTTACCTCCAGGACCTTCCTATTGGCCTGGGCCTCAGTCTGGACCCTGCTGGACATGGTAGTATGTCTCAGCTTATCAGGCTCAGCTGTAGGCCTCAGCTCCTCCTCCCTGAGGGAGGAGGAGGAACTGAATTGAATCTCTGTTCTTCTGTGTTGCTATCCACTGGGCCACTCATTTGAGCTCCTCTGTGCCTATAAAATATTTTTAAGTGTTAGAAACTGTAACCCACTGGCTCTTAGATCCTCTTCTTGATGGAATCTGACATTTTTTAATAAGTTCCTACAGCTTCAGAATTAATTATATTTGATGACTTATGAAAACCAGATTAATACGTTATTTTTTATGTACTGTGAATGATTTTAAGTAATATAAGTACAGTTTGGCTGATTTTTCTGGGGTTATGCCTCATGAAAAAATAGTAACATTAGTTAATATAGGGGAATGAAATTCCCTTCTGAATGATACCTAAGCTGAGCTCATGTTCTCTGAAATTGAAGAATGAGTTTTGGGAATAACAGATGTTAAGAGCAGAATATATTTATTTTGAGGATAGAAAGCTCCTGTCTGAGAGAGGGTCAGCTGGAAAACCTGAGTGGGTTGCTCCCAAATCTTTTGTTTCCAGGGATTTTTAATACAGCAAAACAATGTGGTGAGGTGGGTCTAACATGGAGAACATGGGAACTCACTAGGTATACAGGAGGTAGACATGACATGGGCATGGTCAATGAATAAGATTATGAGCACAGGGTCTGGGGAGATGGCTCAGTGGAATAAGTACTTCTCTGGCAAATGCAAGGGACCTGAGTTCAATCCTTAGTTCTGAAAAAATAAAAATTATAAGCACAATTGCTCAACCAAAATTGATTAAATATAGGACCAATGATGAAGTTAGTCACACAGCAAGAGGGCATGAATACAGAACAAGGGCTTTTTCCTAGAGGGGACTGGGTTAGTGGCTCTTGCAGGTGTCTTTAAGGTGAGAGACCTATTTAGAATCTCAATCCATGATATCTATCTTTAAGGAGGTGTGCATTTATTTGAGTTCTTTTTTTTTTTTTTTTTTTTGTCTTGAGTTCTGGCCCACAGCAGGGGTGTCTGTCTCTCCCAAATTTGCAATCATTTTGTCTTCCATTTTATCTCCTTGAGGGCCTAGCCCTGTCTGAATGCCTACAATGTGTCCATCTAACTCAGTTCTCTGCTATGTTCTGAAACTCAAAACTTTGTGCCTTTCTTTGACTAGGCCATTGAACATTTTAATATGTCTCTGTTTTGTTTTTAAACTTCAGATTTACAAATTCACAGAATACTTGTAATAACAATAGGGAATGTTTTTGTTTTTTTTTAAATTTGAAAGCATTTGCAAATATTGGCTAAAATCATGACATTTTAACATCTACCTATGTGTATATTAAGTAGAGATGGGGAGGTGTGCACAAAGATTGGATATTTTCAGCTATTTATCAGGAGAAAGACATACAACCTCTCTGCTTTTTTAGAATGTTTAATAGAGGCATTGGTAAACCATACTTTCCTAGATCCTAATTCAATAAAGGGATGAATTATTTTTACAGATAAGTTCATACTCAATCAGCTCCAGATATTAGAAAAGAGCTATGAAAGAAGACTTTTGGTCAGATGGTTCACTCTTTTTTTTTTTTTTTTTTTTTTTTTTTTTTTTTTTTTTTTTTTTTTTTTTTTTTTTTTTTTTTTTTTTTTTTTTTCAGAACTGGGGATTGAACTCAGGCCCTTGTGCTTATTCCACTGAGCCATCTCCCCGGTCCCAAGATGATTCACTTGATCACTTAGTAAAAACTGTTTCCTAAGTATTCTATAATCAAGACTGGGAAAAAAAACTGGGAGAGAAAGCAGAGTTTTAAAAAATGGCTGCCTTTGGTGTGGCCTTCAAAATAACAGACCCTAGGTGTGATTCTCTGGGCTCCAAGGAAAGTTCAATGACCAGATTCATCTGCTACTGCTGTCAAAAGCCAGGCCACCTTAAGAAGGACTGCCTTAAGAAGCTACCCAAGCCAAGTCCTGACTGTCAAGGCAGCCACTGGAAAAGAGACTGCCTGAGGAAGAGGCCCAAAAGCTCAGATTAGTCTTCCCAGGTGTCCCCATTGAACTGAAGGGTCCTGGAGCCACCTCCTCCTTCTGGCCAGATTGTTACCTCTATCTGTCATCTCCATGAAGGAGCTCTGAGTAATCTTGACTAGAGGAAAAGAAAATAACCTCCTCCTGGACATTGGCACAGGTCTCTGTCCTTCTCCACCCTGACCTTCCTTCCAGTCATCGTACCTCAGTAAAAATAGTCATTAGAAAAATAACTTACCCTCACAAAAAAAAGAAAAATATCTCACCTAAGCTGTAACTGAGATAACTTTCTATTCATCCAATCTTTTTTTTTTTTCAGAACTGGGATTGAACTGAGGCCCTTGCCCTTACCAGGGAAGTGCTTATTCCACTGAGCCATCTCCCTGGCCCCCATCTTATCCTTTTAATTATGACTCAGATCTCTCATCCTAGAGTGATTTTTATCCTGTATAAATACTGTAATATATACATATATCTATCTATCTATCTATCTATCTATAGATATATATATATGTACATATCCAACTAATTACAGCATATATATATATATATATATATATATATATATATATAATCTCCAACTAATTAAAATGATACTGAGACTGATTTTAACAAATGTAATACATATTGTTGTTCATGTACAAAAACTTAGGGCCAGCCAAATAGCTGAGAGGATTAAAGCACCTGCAAGCAGGCACAGGGGCTGGAGGTTTGATCCCTGGGGCCTGCTGTGCCAGACCTACCCCCAGGGCATGCTGAGGTGGCAATTGAGACAGGGTATGATGGTGCAAGACTGTAATCCCAGCTCTTGGGAGGCAGTAAACAGGTGGGCAGTAAACAGGTGGGTCCCTACAAGTCTGATCTAGTATTGAGACCCTGAATATCCAGTAGACCTTTCCCTAAAAAATAAAAAACATAATAGATAAATAAATAAATAAACCTTAAAGAGTATTTCATTGGTCAAAACAGATCCCCAAGGACAGACAATCCTGTCAAGGTAAGGAGTCTAGAGACACTGGCTGCACAGTGTCCAAGAACTTTGGGTCTATGGATGGAGCCAGACCTTATCTTTGGAACTTGAAACTCAGAGGTGCACTGTTGAAAGGAGAAAGCCCTAGATAGGACCCTTTGCTGACACCCATGGGCTATATCAGAAACACTAAATGGGACATTGGTTTAATATGATTGGATGCTATCTATGTACAACATGATAACAGTGTATAAGTTCATCTGGTTGTTGTCTGATATAACTCCTCTGGTATTTCATGCTGATAGTAAATACAAATATGACCTTTCAGATTACATTTGCAAAGGTAACATTGCCTAATGTTTTATAATAAATATAGTATCTGTGTCTTAACTGGTAAAAAAAAAACACAGAATATATACCTGCTTGTAATGCTGCTTGTCTTTCATTAGAGGTCAATGTTTGATTTAAAATTAATTTTATGACCTTCCAGTCTAGCTTCTAAGTTTGAGTAAATCCTCTAAAGACATCAAAGTACTTACTAGGATCATCTGAAAAATTTCCAAGATCTTATTTTATGTGTTTTAGATCACTGAGATAAAAGTCACATGAAATCTAGTATTAAAATTGTCCATTTACTTTTTGTAAAGGACACTGTCCTTGAGGAGCTTGCATAAGCTCAGCCAAGGGTGAGTACAGACCTGTAGAGGACTAGGTTACAACTGGCCTAGAAGCTCCAAATTCTAGACCAGAAGGGCAAGTAGAGGAAATTTTAGATCTCATAATGGTGAGTGAGGCTTTGCCTAAAATTGTCTTGTCCTCAGGCTCAAAAGGGGCAATCTCAGGCTCTGGGATAATGAATTCCTTAGGAGCCTGAGATGTTTAGTTTTTCTGTGGCTCATATCTGTACTCTGAAACTAAATATGACTCTTTCTTTTTTTCTTTCTCTTGGGGGGACTGTGGATTGAACTCAGGACCTTGTGCTTTACAGGCAAGTACTTAAACTGCTGAGCTGTCTCCTTGGCCCAAAATAAGGACTATTTCTTAATGCAAAAGTAAAAGAGCATAAGACATATCTGATCATTTTTCTTTTTAAAAAATATCTTTCTAGTTGTAAAATAGTGTCATAAATGATACTTCCCTCTGCATTCTATTTTTTATGTATTTAGTACAGGGTCTACAAGGTCTCACACAGATCAGACTCATAGTGACCCTCCTATTTTCAGCCTCCCGAACTTTAGGAGTATAGATCTGCACAACCACACCGTCTCTGTATTTTTTTTTTTTCTTTTCTTTTTTTTTTTTTTTTTTGAGACAGGGTCTCACTATGCAGTTCAGGCTGGCCTTAAGCTCACTTTGTAGCTCAGGCTGGTCTCGAACTCACAACAATCCTCCTGCCTCAGCCTCCCGAGTGCTGAGATTACAGGCATGTGCCACCACGCCCGGCTCTGCATTCTATTTCAGTAGGTGGGACATGCACCTCTTTGTCAATGTGTATGGGTCAAACATTTTCCAGTGTTTAATGATGTACTCTAAAGAAGAGACTTCAAATATGAATAAATACAAAAGATAGTCTGAGAACCCCTCCCTATTCTAATTGGTTCTTATATCCTCAAGGCATTCCCTGAGTAGATTTCACTTCAGAGAAGGTAGATGCCACTGAGAGAGAGATAGGAAGGGAAAATCTGACCAGCCTATTGACTCTTGAACTGGTGCACAATTTTATCCTTCCAGAATGCCCATGAACTGTGCATTTATTCCTATCTAACATATATAAGTGTAAGTTACAATTAGTGTGGTGACAGGAATATCTCAAGCAGGAAGCATAACTTTGTAGTAAACTATTGCACATATAAAAGGAGAGTTAGGAGCAGAGCCCTTCTACTGTGCTGTGAAGATCACCTCTAGAGTCAGGTAAAAGAGGCAATTGACTTGAGGAATTCTTCACTGGGCCCTAGAGCAAAGAAACCTCCAAGACACATGCATCATCCTACTAATAACCTAGGAAAAGATTTTTAGTAATAGGACAAGACTGTTTTATTTAAATTTTGAAGCTCACAGGTTGAAATTATATTTATTATCTAGCAATCACATTTTGCTCATTGGTAAAAGCATATTAGTTTTGGCTAGCTAAAATCTCTGTTTTTAACTCATAGGTAACATAAGTTAGGCACAGATATAAATTATATTCCCAATAGCTAGCTTCTGTGAAATATAAATTTTTGCAAGCTTCCTCAGCCTAATTTCTAAAGGGACGTATAGTTAAGTGAATCCACTAAAAAGCTTAGGGAGAATTCGTAGCACAGATGGACAAAAGTGCAATAGATATGTGGAGATTTTTCAGTGGTGAAGAACTGAATTTTCACCAAGAAGCCTTTGGGTATCTGCCAGAGAGTAGCCCTGGCCAAGACCCTTCAGGTGTTCGCAGGTTCTGTTGGCCCACACAAGCAGAGGTCAGTCTCAAGAAAAGAAAATTCAACCATGTATCTGCTCAACATTCTATCAGCTGTTGGTTTCAGTGGGGATTCACCAAAGAGAAGTTGGGGAAACCTGTTCTCTGTTTTAAAGAGCATCAGCTGCTCTAAGAGCATTTAAATAGCTGGCAAAGAAATCACTGTTAGTAAAAGGGATAGTGAAAGGCATGAACAAGATTATGTATCATTTTATAAGTTTACAGTGGAGTTTTTAAACTACACAACTTATTTTAAAGTATTTTTATATACCTAAATGATAACTAGACCTAGGAAAAGAAGAAAAGTCAGAGATCCTCCTTTAGACCAGATGTATTTTGGTCTCATAAGTGGGCTGCTTTTGATGATAAGTTCTTCTGGTGTCACTCAGAAGTTGGCTCTCTCCACTGTGTCTCAGGTTCAGTCTTCCAAAGGAGACCTCCCTAAACCCTAAGCTCAAACGTAGCTTGTATGTGTGCTGTCCTGGATGGGGAGAGCTCTGATGTCTCATCTGAGCTAGAGATGGGGTTTATATCCTTCCACTAAAATGACATCCTTGTTTTTCTCCATTTTCTATGGGCTTTACTTAGTTGGAACAGTCTAGAGGTTTTTGTTTGTTTGTTTTAATTTTACATGCCTGCAAGAGAGAAAGTACAAAGAGGTAGGAAAAGTTACAAGAAAGGCAAGAGAAAGGAAACTGAAGCAGAACAGGATTGACATTTTCTCTATAGTGTCGAGGAGCATCAGAGCCAATATGTCCCAGTGAAACCTATCCTCAAATCTTAAGAATAGCTATTGACCTAATGTAATTTTTAAATAGTGAATGGAGTCCCATTTTGTTATACAAGCATGCATATTTTCTTTTTTTATTGTTTTTAATATGGTTTATTAACACAGTAACAAATGCAGATGTAAGAAGTCCACAACATATAACCAATCCACTGAGTGTCTCCTACAGTTAACAGCTTAAGGTATTTCACTACAGGTTCTCACAAGTCCTGATTTAAACTTTTAAAGTTAATTCAATATAAAATAAAATACATTAACTATTAATTTCCTACATGGTGTCTTATAGCCACAACTATATTTTATATTTAGTTGTCTTAAAAACTCTGTTAAATATCCATGTTCACTTCTAAGAAGGGGACAAATTCCGATTTTTAAAACAAAAAGTATGCCATCTTACAACGACTTTACATAAACACCCATGTGTGTAACCTGTACAAATTAAGCTGTTTAAAAATTACATACTATCAGCAATAGAATTCAAATGTTTAACTGTACATTCTTTTGTGTACTATATTTCAGCCAATATTGTAGAATACCAATTTTGTCTACTGTAGCAAGATAACCTTAAGTTACAACAAAATCTTAGGAAATAAGACTGAATAATATCTGTTATAGAAATACCCTACTCTTTACCAACTCCCACCCTCCCCTGCCCCTTCAAAATCATAAGCAGCTCTCTTTTGTGACAGAAAAATAATGTAAGAATTGTGAAAACTCAGTTCAATTTATGTAGCGTATCTCTTGGTCTACTGTCTGGCCATTCTGTCATGTTCTGCTCTGTTGGTCATATACTGAGTGGCAGTACTTCCCACCAAAGGGTCAGCAGGATTACAGTCTGTAAAAAATGAGCGGATAGAAAGGAAGACTTTAGAAATAGTGCCAAGCCGGCACGGCAGGGTGGAGTGCGGGCCGGGCCTCCGCAGCGCAGGAACAACCACCATATTTTCTAAGCCTAAGCTTAAGACCTATTTTACAGAAGTTTATTATAAATCCACTAAGGGACATTTTAACATTACTTTCCCTAGGGCTATTGCCTAAAGTCAAATAAAGAATTCAGTCAAGCAAGGGATACCAGTAAATTTAGCAACTAGTTCAAATGCAACATATACAAAAACAAAATAGTAATAGAATGCCTCATTAAAGAAATATCATAACCTTCCCATGTTTTAACAGATTTGTCACATTTAAACAACTATATGAGCTTTTTCGCAACGGGTTTGCCGCGAGAGCATAGGTGTACTGAAAGCCACCACTAAATCCAAGCCAACATGGGAAAGGAAAAGACTCACATTAATATCGTCGTCATCGGACACGTGGACTCTGGCAAGTCCACCACCACCGGCCATCTGATCTACAAATGCGGTGGCATCGACAAAAGGACCATTGAAAAATTTGAGAAG
>PVKA01040710.1:7259-18677 GCA_004027165.1 Ctenomys sociabilis | reverse complement strand
ATATAATTCAGCTATAAAAAAACCTGTAAATATAATTTCATGTATGCACCTTGTACAGTACCAAAACGTTATGAAAACAGTTTGCAATGTATTAATTCATCGACTCTGTATGGTTAAGGTGTCTTGAAACTGTCTGATTGACATTTGTATTTTAATAAAATAAAAATAAATGGAAAAAAAAGATAAAAAAAATAAAAAAGAAAAAAAAAAGAAAATTAGAATAGATGGACTCTTCCTTAACTTGATAAAAGCAATCGATGACAACCCAAAAGCTAATATAAGCGTAAAAGGGGAACAACTGAAGTCTTTTACTCTTAAATCAGGTGCAAGAAAAGGATGACCTCTTTCACACCTCCTATTCAATATAGTTTTGGAATCCTTAGCAAGCCATTAGAAAAGAGGGAGAAATAAGGGGAATAAGAATAGTTTAAGAAATTAAATTATCACTATTTGCAGATGACATGATACTTTACTGGGAAGACCCAAAAATCCCACCAAGAAACTACTAGAACTGATATGGAAATTCAGTAGCATAGCAGGATACAAAGTCAATACTCAAAGGTCAGTAGCATTCCTCTACACAAATAACAAGCACACTGAAAGACAAACAATAGAAATAATGCCTTTTACAATACCACTGCAGAAAATGAAATACCTTGGAATTGACACCAAGGAAGTCAAAGATCTTTTCACAGAAAATTACAATGAACTAAGAAAAGAAATTCTAGAGGATTTCAGAAAATGGAAAGATATTCCATGCTCTTGGATAGAAAGATCCAACATCGTGAAGATGGTCATACTCCCAAAACTGCAGTACAGATTTAATGCAATCCCTATCAAGCTGCCACCAACATACCTCCTAGACCTAGAGAAATCTTTGCTCAAATGTATTTGGAACCACAAACAACCTAGAATAGTCAAGGCAATCTTGGTCAATAAAGACAAGGCAGGAGGCATCACATTTCCTGACTTGAAATTATACTACAAAGCCACTGTGATAAAATCAACTTGGTATTGGCAATGATAGAGATCTGAAGATCAGTGGAATATATTAGAAGATTCAGAGGTACATATGAACATATTCAGCCATCAGATCTTCAACAACGGGGCTAAACAAATTTACTGGAAGAAAAATAGCCTCTTTCACAAATAGTGCTGCAAAATCTGGCTTTCTAACATACCAAAAACTGAAATAAAATGAAAAGACAATCCACAAATTTTGAAAAAATCCTAATAAGTAACCAGACAAAGGTCTGCTGTCTAGAATATATAAAGAACTAGGATATAACAAGGCCCTCAAATTTAAAGACCCAATTCAGAAATGGGCATCTGAGATGAATACATACTTCTCAGAAGACGAAATTAAAGAAGCAAATAAATATATAAAAAAATGCTCCACATTGCTAGACATTTGTGAAATGCAAATTAAAACAACACTGAGATACTATCTCACTGTAGAAAGAATGGCTATCATAAGGAAATCAACCAACAACAAATGTTGGAGAAGTTGTGGGGAAAAGTGAATCCTTCTCCACCGCTGGTGGGAATGTAGACTGGTACAACTATTGTGCAAATCAGTGTAGAGACTCCTCAAAAGAGTAGGACTGGAAATCCCATTCAAGCCAGCTATCTCCTACTGAGAATTTTTCCAGAGGATCTGAAAATATTACATCATGGTGATATATGTGTACCTATGTTTTTAGTAGCACAATTTGTGATAGCAAAATGTTGAAAACAACCAAGTTATCTGTCACATGAGGAATGGTTGAAAAAGATGTGGTATTTTTATAACATGGAGTATTACTCAGCTATAAAGAATGATAAGCTTGAAGCTTTTATATTGAAGTGGATGCCACTTGTATGTGAAATAAAGCAGACACACATGTGCAAATATCACATAGTCTCCCTACTATAAGAAGTGAAAAGAAGAAATACAAATAAAAATGTACAGCACTAAAAACAATTGAGTGAGATAGTTAGGGCAAACTGAACGACATATGCTACAGGGTACTAATTAACTTTTCTTCTGGATGGTTAACAACCTAAGTTCACAGATCAAAATTGGAACAATAGAAGAGCCGCAAGGCCAGCCAACATTTTGGCCCTAGCCTTTCAAGGTCAGTGAAGACTCAGGGCATAGGAGAACCTGTAGTGTAACATCATGAACCTCAGTTGTGCCCCAAATTTTCTGATCAAGAAGATTTTGCAGCCACAGAGGAAAGAGACTGATGATCTATAGTGTGTCTGAGGAGAGTCACATGGAGAGAAAACTTTCTCTCAGTCTCTCATAGAGAGAAAATTGGTCAAGCACTGTCTGTGACTCATCCACATGGATGACACAGACAGGATATTCAGAGTTAGGTACAGGATTACAAGATAAACCCTGAGGGGACTTCACTGACCTCAGAGAAAACATAATCTACATGTGTTGCTATATAGGTCTTGCTCTATCTTTCCCATCCAGCAGAAAAGTATAAAAATGAGGTATATAAAGTGAGGCCATAAGAATAAGTTGAGCTGTAAATGGCTATAGTCAACAACTTCTTCAGATAACTCACTATTATTGTGGAATGTTGGACTGTGTTGGATTGTGTCGCCGAGTTGAGGTACCTAAATTGGTTTAGTGACAATGGAGTGCTCTTCTTTGACAGGTCTAGACAAAAAAAAAAAAAGGGGGTATACAAAGGAAGAATCATGTGTGTATAAACAGTACAGTTAAAATAAATACGCTGTGCTTCTACATAATTCTATAAGAAGCAGGATCTGCACTAATAGTGGTTGGACAAGATATTATGTTGGCTTCTAGTACTATGGGAAACCCTAGGGAGATAAAAAGGTAAAAACTATTAATTATTGAATCTGTGATATAATTCAGGTATAAAAAGTAAGATAAGTACACTCTCTTCATTCACTGATTAGAGAGATCTACTATAATAATATCTGTAAGTATAATATCATGTATGCACCTTTTATGACACCAAAACATTACAAAAACATTTTGAAATGTATTAATTTATTGAATCTGTCCTGTTCATTTGTCTTGAAACTGTCATTACTATTTGTTCTTCAATAATAATAATAATAATAATAATAATAATAATGAAGTAATGCGAGATAGCCCAGTTGCACACATTCCATTGGCTGGTCATCAGACACAACAGGACAACCAGGTGACATTTTGCTTGCCCCCACCTGCATCCTTGACCTGAATTCCTCACCCAGCTCTTTACCTACAGAAACTGACAGATGGTAGATATGTTCTGTGCTAAGCTTACAGTTTGTGTTAGCATCTTTTCCAGGAATAGATGGCTAGTGTATACATACAAATCATCTTACCCAGAGCTTCATTATGTTAGTCTACACAGAATTATTAACTATGTCCTTCACATCAATGAGTGAGCAGCCAAAGATAGAGAGATCTCACTTCTATGTCAAATGCTAAGGAAGCTCCTGGCAGGATGTCTTCTATAGACGTAAGAATTTCTTTCAAGAGTATTCACAGTTAAAGTCTCCTGGCAACGTCTAGACTACAGAACCCTATTAGAGACCCATATGGCTCTGTGGTAACAAGGCCTCAGAGAGGCAGTGGGTGGAGAATATTCAAGTATGTACCTAGATTATTAAATGCTGCCAAATAAGGAGGAATTCTGTGGAGTGTGTAGGTGGGAGCAGACATTATATAATGAGCCATGTCATTTACTTGAGACTGTCATCATATTACTAAATTAAATGAAAAATTTTAGCAGATTGAAAAATAGAAGCAAACACTCAGTTTAATGGTTATGATACAATACACATATGCTTTTAAAATTCTAACAACTGACTGAAATTTATCCTAAAATGAATTCATAATCATACTTTATAGGCTGCTTATTGGGTTGCTATGGAAAGATCCTGACTTTACTGAGGGGGTAAACTGTAAGCTGGAGGCTGTGCCTGTTCTGAGGCTGTTCTTATCGGAGGCCTCACCTGAGCATCCAGAAAGCCTTCAGAGAGAGCTGCCAAGACTGTGAGCACCCCGGAAGAAGCATCAAATGCACAGACAAATGAATGTCATCTGTCTTGCCATTCAGAATAACCCTTTGTCACACTGCAGAATGAGGAATCCACCTACCGAAGAGAGCTTTTCAAGGCCCAGTCTTGGGTTATTTCCTTTTGTAATGAACAAAATGAAAACTTTTAGAAACCTGTACCCATCTATCCTTTCAGAAATTAAATTAGTGAGGCCTTGGGACTTGCCATTAAAATTAAGTACCGATGCATCTAAAGATGTTTATTGATGCTACCAAGGTCACACACTCAGAAGCATAGCTGAGCCTTGTCAGTCTGACAAGTGCGTTCACCTTTTCCTCACATAATGATGTAAGTTCAAGAGGAGCATGGCTCAGTACAAATTAGCTCTGGAAGACAAATAGTGCCTTTGTGTTTTGAAGGGCTTTGCCATGGGCTTGAATTGTGGGTTGTCTTCAGTCAGGTTCTCTACAGAAATGAAATTATAGCTCTGAGATTTATGAGCTATGCTGACAGGATCAGAGATGTGATAGTCCACAGAGGTTCTCTCATGCTGGAGAGCTAGAGGTTCCAGCTGCTCAGGCCAAGAAGACAGAAGCAGCAGGACAAGAAAGATCAAGGATGCATCTCCTGTCTGAGGCCGAAAGGCAGATGGCACAAGAGGCAGTGAAAAGCTGAAGAAGCTGGAACTTGATGTCCAGTGGGAATGCAATAGCAAAACATGTGCCTGCTCAAGCAGAATAGAGATTTTCAATCACAGGCCGGCTTCCTCCCTATTCTTCCCTTTTTATCTCGTCCAGGTCACTCACCTGATGTATGGAGCCATCCCCAATGAGGCAGAGTCTTCCCTGTCAGTCTGCTCATGTTCTTGCCAATAATCTTTAGAATTATCCCACAGACACACCTAGAAATGGGCTTTCAGGTGTTTATCAATCCAGTGGGCAATGACTACTGCTCCTAAGATTAAGTACAGAAATATGGCCCAATTCTGATGCCAAGCCCTTGGTAGTCCACCCTATCCAACAAAGAAGCACCTGACCAATTTCCTGCATGCCATCCAACAATGCTCACATTAACAACTGACTGGTGCAGATATTTTTATTTATAGCTGGATCAATGTCACAGAGGCTCTCATGATTCAGGAAACTTTCCAAATTTACATTATCAAGAAAGCCACAGGATTGAGCAACAACAAACTCAATACTTATTCCAAGATCTTTACCATGTACTACTCTTAGTACTTGTAACTCTCTGTACATATTGTTTTTTCTTTCATTCACTCATTCATTCAACAGATGTTGATATCACACTTCCTATTTGTGGGCATAATCTGATGAATTCTTTATTTTGTGCTACTGGGGATGAAACTCAGGATCTTGTGATTGCTAGGCAGGTACTTACTGCTGAGCTATCTATCTGGCAATCTAGTGAATTCTATTTCCACTGGGGACAAAGAATATTCAATGGTACCCCCTTGGTTTATGTGAATCTCTCATTTCTCACTCTGTTCTTGGCCTAAGTTGCTTTTCTTTTCTTTTTTCCCTTTTCATTTATTTATTTATTTTTAAATGAATCAGTTATTTAATTAGGTTCTTAGTGAGAAATTTAGAACACTAATTTATGAGGATAAATTCTATTTTTTATTTTATTTTATTGAAGAACAAATAGTAATGAGACAGTTTCAAATCAAATTAGCAGGGCAGATTCAATAATTAATACATTGCATATAGTTTTTGTAGGGTTTTTTTGTTGTACAAGGTGCACACATGATATTCTACTTACAAACACAATTAGCGCATATGCCTCTAATCAATGAATTAAGAGAATGTAGCTGTATAGTTATCTTTTTTAAGGTGAGTTATAGTACAGTTTCAATAATTAGTACTTTTTACATTGTTATCTTCCTAGGGGTTACCCATAATATCAGAAGCTCACAGGACATCCTGTCCAAACACTATTAGTGCAAATCTTTCTTCTCGAAGAATTATGCATAAGTATGGCATATTTATCCTAACTGTACTGTTTATACAAACACAGAATGGTTCTTCCTATGTATCCCCCCTTTCTTTGTTTAGTTTTGTAAAAGATGGGTATTCTACCGTCATTAAATTATTATAGGTGCTTGAATTCAGTGAAACAATCCAACACAGTTTGGCAGTCACAATATTAGTGGGTTATCCAAAGAAGTTGTTGACTAGAACCATTTATAGCTCAGCCTATTATTATGGCCTTATTTTATATACCTCATTTTTATACTTTTCCGCTAGATGGGACCGAGATAAAGCAAGACCTATAAAACAAAAAATGTAACTTTTGTATCTGATGAGGTCAGTCAAGTCCCCTCAGGGTTTATCCTGTAACCCCATACCTCACTCTGTAGATCCTTTGTAAGTGACAGTCATATGAATGAGTCACTGCCATTGCTTGACCAGTTTGCTCTCCGTGAAAGCCTGAGAGAAAGTTTTCTCTCCATGTGACTCTCCTTAGGCAAACTATGTATCATTGATCACATTGCTCTGTGGTTCCATAATCTCCTTGATCAGAAAATTTGGGGCACAGCTAAGTTCCATGATGTTACAGTACGGGTTTTCCTATGTCCTGAGTCTTCACTGACCTTTAAAGCCTAGGGCCAAAATGTTGGCTGACCTTGTAGCCCTTCCATTTCTCTAATTTTTGATTTGCAAACTTAGGTTGTTAACCATCCAGAAGAGAAGCTGTGTAGTACCCTGCAACATATACAGTTCAGTTTACCCTCACTATCTGATTAAATTCTTTTTAGTTTCTGCTATACCTTTCTATTTTTATTTCTTCTTTTGATTTCTTATACTAGGGAGACTATATGATATTTGCACATGTGTGTCTGGTTTTAACAGTTGTTGTAGCCCCTAGCCCCTGCCCATCTTCTAATTCTAAATCTTGGATAGAGATTGTCATGTAAGATTACACTGATCAATGAACAGACATAGAGCAAAGCAGACACAGATTTAGGACCTTTGCACCCATAGCGCTGAAGATGGCACTGTGGATGGGGGTCCACCCTCCTGATTTCGAACGTAATTTCACATTATCTGTAAGATGAAAACAATACCTGCAACTAAGTCGCAAGCATATTTGCACAATGGCCAGGTGTGACACAGAGGTAAGAGTTTGAAAGAGTGACTGATATTTGGTAAACTCTCAATAAAAGTTATCTCTTGTTATTATAAAAGAAATAAGAACTCCCACCCAAACTGTAGGTCTCTCTATGTGTCATGTGAACTGACTTTCCTAGCAGGTTTTGAAAAGACTGACTTGTAAAATCTTCTATACATGATGACTTTGTTTTATAGGTGGAGGGGGTGTATTCTCAAAAAGCATTATTATCTCACAATTACAGTGAAAACTAAAAATGCTATTTTTTTGAAAACTAAAATATACAGTACACATTGTTTTTTTCTTATTCTGACTCTACCTTGTTGCCGACATAAGGAAAATTTTTGGTTCTGTTACTTATTTGAGAGCTGTGATAAACTTGCTTTCTAGTCTGCTTTGTCTTCTAGGTTTTAAAACAAACTGCCTATATTGCCTGTGCTCCAGTTCTCCTATGTCTTCTCCATGACAGCTTAAAGCTGTATTTTACTAGCTGTGTCTCAAGATGCTCAACTCTCAAGCGGGGAAGGGGACTACTTTTCACGCAGTCCTAATGTTATGTGGCAAGCATATCTCTTGGTCCATAAAAGCTCATAAATTCTAGCGACAATTATTACCCTGCAATCTCAGGACAAGTTCTGAGCTCATAGCTGCTCAGTTAAGACTAGTAGAATTTATGTTCCAGGAGTAACAGGAACAAGGACTCTGAACCAAGAATGTATAGATTGGATTGTGAAAAAAGTGAACTGTCCTATGAAGCTGGAGCGTGCGTCTTCTAGTCATAAAAGCTAAACCCTCTTCCAGATGTCACAGTCCTCCTGCCCCAGGCATTATCCAAAATCCAGGCCTCCCCAGTTTGTTCAGCAACTAAAGTCAATAAGCCTCCTTAATTTGGAAAATTCTACTCATGGTCCTGGTCTCTGGCTCAGCACATGTCCCCAGGGGCATTTATGCCATCTATGAGTCCCAAATGTCAAGGAGGAAGAATGAAGGGAATGGAAAAAAAAAAAAAAAAAGGTAAAGGTCGGTTAAACTGAATTGTTTGGTAATGGAAAGTTCCTTTCAAGTCTCTTTAATTCTTTATTTGGATTCCATTGAGTGTGTGCCAGGAGGGAAAAAGGAAAGGTTAAATCCTCCTATCAGATCTGGCAAAGGAGCTCAGCCAAGCGGCTTATGAGAAGGATTAGCTCAGCTGCAATGCAGAAGTGTTAATACACGGGATGCCAGTGGGCTGCAGTGACTGTTCCCCAAAGGCCTGCACATCCACTGCCCCTGGAAGAGGCTGCAGGAGGAAAGGGGCCCGCAGCAATAGTAGGTCTGCCTAGAATTGCAACACAGCCCCTTACTCAGGGTATCAATACTGCCTTAGGTACTACCACCGCTATGCGTGGCCCCCTGATTCGCTGTCAAAATACAATAAAGCTTTGCATCCTGCTCCCAGAGAAATACCCATAACAACACAAGATGTTGAATTCCTGGACCTCATCCATCCCATCCACAGACCTTGCACCTTTGCCTTATAATATGCAATAGACTCACTTTGAGAACTTTCTGTGAATGGCTTTTCTAACTTTTTGTGTGCTCCTTACTCTGAATTTTCACTGGAATCAAGCCACTTTTTTGAAGTTGAGATCAGATGCAAAACTCAAAACTTGTCTGTCTGTGGCCTGAAGCATCTGTGTTTATTTAATTCAACTAAACAGGCACATTTGTGAGAAAAAAGAATCTGCAGTTTGGATCAAGCGCTGTTCTCTCTACTCACAGCTCCTGCAGTGTAGGACCCAAGTCACCTGGCAGCTGCTGCAGGTGTTGTCACATTACATTGTTGGTACGTCACAGCAGCTTTTCCGGTGATGGAAAGGACTAATATGAAAGGTCAGTGAGCATCTATGACATGGCAGAGACTGGAGATGCTTTGTTGCAAAGAAAACACACCTTTCCCTCCCTGAAGCAGCTTGAAGTGATAGAGACAACCACTGAGCTCAGTCCTTGGTGATATGGAGCTTTGATAAAGCCCTAGGGGCTTCCCAAGAGAATCCATCCCTGCTGAGATCTTCAGGAAATGCTTCCTGCCAGGTAGCAGAATCTGAGTAGAGTCCCACAGGGGAGCAAGAGCCATTAGGAAGAGGAGGTACAGGGTGAATGAGCACATTCAAAATCAAAGGAAGAGTCACAGGCCCAGTGAATGAGCTCTGAGCACTGCAGTGGGAGCCCCACTCTTACCAAGGTGCTATTGGGAGTTTCAGATTACAACACAGTACTGAAAGTCATTTCAGGCCAGGGAAGTGGGGCAAAGAGGGCCCTTTCTTCAGATACCTCACCGTGTGGAAGAAAGATCAGCTGGCCACAGGAACAGGAACATCTTTTTCACCCTGTGTTTCCCTAGACCAACATCCCAGCTTCCATCCTTAGGCACATGCTGCAGTAGAATTGCCTTTGCCCTCACACTCCAAGCTCTCTCCACTTCCTTTCAACTCTCCCAATTTCAGACTAAAGAAAGCTTTACCTTTAAGGTCTGTGGGAATCTTTCCCTAACTGAAAGACCCAGGTGGGCAGAAAGAAAAACAACGCAGCTGTATAGGCATGGGAAGGCTGGCTGGTTTTCCTTGGGAGAGCATCTTCTAAATATGTGTGTGCGTGCATGAAAGCACTTGGGATTTCGAAAACCAAAGCCAGCCCTCTGCCAAGTACTTGTCCCATTAAGTTGTAAGCATGTTATGTGTTTTAAGGGGAAATTCAATCCATATGTTTCTGATGTACTTAGATTTAACATATTCAAATGCGTCATAATGATTTATGCTATAATTCTCTGGAATCTGGAGCATTCATCTTAAGTCTTTCTCATGGAAATAGCAAGTTCTCAGTTAGATCCAAGAATAGAGAAATCATGAAGCAGGTGGTGGAAAGAAAAACCCTGCATTTTAAAAATTTGACACAAGAATAAAAGATCTTCCTAAAACAAACTCCTGTGGTCCTCCTGCAGCCTCCCTCTGTAGCATCAACACTGAGCTGTTGATATCAGTCACTGGAAGGGTGACCTCACGTCTGTATTTCCTCAGGACAGCCCCAGCTCACACCCTGGTCCCACTGCTATTGTCAGTATCCATGGTTGATCACTAGATCTGCTGGCTTAGTGAGTGCTAAAGGAAAAAATGAAGGGGTCTGCTACATGTAACAGAGCTCTAGGGTACCACTCTTTCCTTCCAGACAGAAATACAATGTAAACCACAAGTTCAAGATACATGTGTCACTAAAATTTTTCTATTATCCATAGCAAAAAAGGCTAAAAAAGAAAAAACAACAGGCAACTAAATTTATATAAATTTATTGAACCTAATATATGCAAAGACTCTCATTTCCAAATTAACAATTTGTGTTTGTTTATTCACACTGACTTTTTGAAGTGTATGGCTCATCTTGAATAGGAATCATATTTTAACTGTAGTTTAAGCTCTCAAAATTAGCCAAAAAGATGGTCTACTCAACTGACTTGTTCCAGATCTGGAGTGGAGGACTGGCTCCTAGGGACTCTGCTCTGTAACCGCAGAGTGGCTTCAGCAAGGTGGAAAGCCTATCAAGAGCCCATGTACTTGAAGCTGGGCCCTCAGTTTGGTGATACTGGGTCATGGTGAAACTCAAGAAGTGAAGCCAGAGAAAGCTGAATAGTGTCCAGCCCCCTGCCCAGACAGAATCACGCAGTTCTCATGGGACATTCGTTCTCCTAAGAGGAATGGAATGAAGGGCAGGACTTGCCCAGCCTCATTCTGTGTCTTCTGGCTCCACCCTGTGCACCAACATCCCTCCAGTGAGCTCTGCCCCTGAAGCCATCTGCCATGATGTGATACAGGCAAAGATCTTCATGAGAGCCAGCCAATGTCAGTGTTATTCCCTTGGTTTTCAAAATTGTGAGTTAAAAAAAATTTTTTTAATTTTTCAGCTTTCCCAGTGCTGGGACAAAATAACACCCACAGCTTATAAGTAGGGAGGTTTCATTTGGCTCCTGGTTTGGGAGTGTTCAGTCCGTGATCAGCTGGCTCTAAGACAGAAAGTGGTAAGGGCCAGCGAGATAGCTCAGTGGACTAAGTGCCTACTTAGGCAAATTTAGGAATTGGGATTCAATTCCTGGCACCACATGCCATGCCAGCACCATCCCTGGGCACACTAGCTGGCCAGAGTATGGGTAGTAGTGGCACATACCATAATCCCAGTGGTGGGGAGGCTGAAAATAGGAGAATCACTAGGAGTACAAGCTGTGTAGTGACCCTCTGTATAAAAAAA
>PVKA01040709.1:0-18570 GCA_004027165.1 Ctenomys sociabilis | reverse complement strand
GGGGGAGCGAGGAGCGGTCGCCATCTTGGAATGGCTCCCGACACAAACTAAGTTTTTTTTTACTAAAATCCAAACTATTGGAGGCTGTTCCCTCTATTCACTTATTTTAACATTGTACTGGAATTCCTAATCAATGTGGTAAGTCAAGAAAAAAGATAAAGGTATAGTTTTAGAAAGAAGAAATAATATGTTTTTTTCACAAATGGCATTATAATATATGGAGAAAATTCAAAAGAACTGACAAACAGAACAAAAAAAATTTTTCCTTCAACTATCCTTGATTATCACAAGGTTATCAGGTACAAAGTTAATATGAAAAGGTCAATAGCTTTCCTATACACCAGCAATGAACTACTGGAATTTGAAAAAAAGGATTATGTTAGCAACTCCCAAGTAAAATATTTAGGCATAAATGTAACAAACCACAAAAAGATCTAAATAAAAATGAAAAATTATGATGAAGTAATGAAGCTAATAAAAATGAAGATATTTATGCCAATGAATAGACTCATGATGCTAATTAATTCTAACTGAATCTATAGATTTGGTGAAATCCTAATCAGAATTTCAGCATTCTGTAGATTAAAAACAAACTGATTCTAAAGTCTGTATGGAGAGAAAAAAAATCAGAAGAACCAACTCAATTTTCAAGAATAATAAAGTTGGAAAACTGACCTGAACCAACATTACTATAAAACTAAAGTAATCAAAACAGTGTGGTACTTGTGAAAGAATAGCCAAATAGATCAATGAGATAGAATAGAAAGCCCAGAAATCAACCCATGTAAATACAGTCAACAGATTTTTGATAAAGGAGTAGTGTAGCAAAAATACAATCATTTCAAGAAATAATGCCAGAAACATTGGACATTCACACACACTCACACACACACACACACACACAAAACTCATACACACACATATGCCAACACAGAACCTAGACAAAAACTTTACAGCCTTTATGAAAATAAACTCATAATACTCATAATAGAATATATGTCCAAACATAAAATACACAACTATAAAACTTGAAGGAGTTAATTGCAAAATTTTGGTCTTTGTTGCCCCAATGTTAGATTTGTTTTCAGAATTTGTCCTCACCTTCTGGAAGACTGTAGGTCTATTGGGAGAAGGGACCTTGTACAAGATCTTCAGGGAACCTGGAACATACCTTCAAAGTGGACAGGTTGTGCCAGCCCTTTTCTTTTGTTACTGCTCATGAGGTAAGCAGCTTTACTCTAGCATGTATTCTCTGTCACTGCCATTCAAATGCTTAAAAGCAATAGATTAGAGACTCTAAAATGAATCAACCCTTTCTATTTATAAGTTAATTTGTAATCATGACAGTAAACTGTTACAACAAAACAGAGAAAATCTAGATACTTGTGGGCACAGCAATGACAAATTAAATACAACAAATGTTTGCTTCATGAAAAGCATGGTAAGCTGAATTTCATTAAAATTAAATACATCTCTCCTGCAAAGGCACTATCAAAAAAATAAAAAGACACACTATAGACTGTGAAATATATTTTCAAAACACACATTTGATACAGGACTTGTATCCAAAATGTGCAAAGAACACTTGAAACTGTACAATAAAAAAATGAATAACCAATTCAAAAATGGTTAAAAGATAAAATTCACATTTCATCAGAAAAAATATCGAGGTGGAAATTAAGTATATGAAAGGATATTCAACACCACATATAACTAGAGAATTACAAGTTAAAACAACATGAAAAAATGAGCTGTAGATAAGTATTTTTACAAATAATAAAAAACTGTGAAAGTACACTATAGGTGACATAGCTCATACCCTATAGTTTGAACAATAAAATTTTATTGAATATTCCTATATAATGAAAAGTTTTCAAGCCCCAGGATTATTATTATTAACTGTATGTCAACTTGTTATTAAATATTAATTATTAATATAATTATATATTATTAAATAATTAATAAATTGAAGTAACCGTTAAAATAACAAAAACAGCATCTAATGTGGACTGAACTTTGAAATTTGTTATAATCAGATTAAATTGTATTTACATATCATTTAATATCCCTGCAATAATGACACAGTTAAACAGAATGGTATACCAGTTTCATGAGGTAGAAGTAATAAGGCCTAAAGTTGAAAATATGTACTATTTTCAACTTGTAAGAAACTATCAGGTGAGGAAATCCTCACAGTTGATGGGATGAAAGAAATGCTTAAGCCTTCATCTTTGTGAGTCATCTGATAGTAGCTAATTATTTTGAACCCAGGAAGAACATTGAGGTATACCCGCAGCCTCATTCATCCATTCATTCATTCATTTCGTTAATTTATTTATTTATCTAGAGGGAGGGTCTTGCTACATTTCCCAAACGGGTCTCAAATTTACAATCTTCCTGCCTCCAACTCCAGAGTAGTTGGGATTACACATGTGTGCCAACATGACTGGGCTCTTGAACATAGTCAAAAGCTGAATACTGTATCAGAGTCCACAATGGAATCAAAGTAGACTCAAGGATTAAATTGACTATTTTAAAAATGCTAAATAGAAACTATGAAGTCCATGTACTACTAAGGGAAAGTTTGAGCTTTGAGAAGTCTGTCCTAGTCCCTCCACAATGGCGACTAAAGGACAAAATAAAAGTATTTGAGCTTATGGTACTTAAGATATTAGTCTGAGTTATATAGTATAAAATGTAAAAGTCATCAGACAAAGAAAATGAGCTATCATTATATAAAACTAATCAGAAGATAATCCCTCAAACGGGGCCTCTGGATAGGGAGGAATGCCAAAGGACACCAGGTACACTAGCCTGGCACAATTGCCATGATGTGATTTCATACTTATTGAGAGAAGGAAATAGATATATTATTACTTTAACAACTAAATGACTATATTAGTTAAAGTTATTAATACTTTAAAAATGAAATGTTTCAAAGCCTAATACGGTTAAGTAAAGGAACCTATATATAAGTCTGTTTACAAAATAAAACTGTATTTGCGATGAGAGTGAGTTCAACCTTTTCTCCTCTCTTAGCAAATGTGGTTACTCGCTTTGAAACCAAACTTAGGCAGTTGGTTTAATACTTAAATGCATTCTCAAATGCAATGTTTTTTTTTTTTGTTTTTTTCCTTGTCTTTTTGAGACAGGGTCTCACTATGCAGTTCAGGCTGGCCTTAAGCTCACTTTGTAGCTCAGGCTGGTCTCGAACTCACAACAATCCTCCTGCCTCCGCCTCCCGAGTGCTGGGATTACAGGCATGCGCCGCATGCATATATTATTGAAAAAAATATATTATATTATTAGAAAGGAGAAAATATTAATGCTACTTTAAAATCCAGTTCTTAAATAAAGGCAGAAAGCACTCTGTTCAAGAATTTAAGGTAATGAGAAGGGACCTTATAAGATATAAACACATGGATTCAATAATCATAAAAATGTAAAAACGCATTTGAATTTATTTAAAATTATCATTTTTATGTGAAATCATCTTTTTAGAGTTAAAAAGGTGTATCTACTATAATCTCTTCGGTAAATTGATTTAGGAAACTATTCATAGACCACAACATTATGATTCAAGAGAACTATATTTGAAATTGATCCAAAATGTTATCAGAATTTTACTTAATTTTGTTTAACCTTATCTTTTATCCCTGCCTTGAATTTACTTAAAAGTGAAACATTTTAAAAATAATGTGATCTGAAAATGTACATGTCCTGGCAAAATGACCACTAGGAATATAATTGACTCTATAGCTCCTAATTTTGAAATGTACATGCACCTTTGAAAGACCAAGCGGACCTATGCAGTCTATGCATATAGACAAGAAGCAACAGTTTCAAAGAATAAAATATGTGCTATTATTTTACACAAAAATGGCTTTCAGTTGACACAGGTATAGAATTTCTCTAAGAAGAGACAAAGATTTTTTATTCACAAACATATTTTAGAGTACATATATCTAAACAAATACTTATCAAGGGGTAGAAAATTTTTAAAAAACTTAACATACTTTGTTCTGATAGGTGGCATTCTTCCAGTCTTTTTTCATGAGAATATCCATGTAGTAGGTACGCTTCCTCTAGGGCACTTTTGTACCATTTCTTTTTATTTGTACATTTTTCTGGCTAGATAAATATAAAACAGATACATACATATATACATATACTTAAATAAAATGTTGCTTTAAATTCTACATTGATTTAATTCTATTGAGCTAGAGCCAAATTTAACTGGATTATGGTATATTGCTTAGACTTTAGTGTCTGATTATTTATTATTTAGAACTTAGCAAAATTGTGGGAATTTGGTAAATTAATAGCTAAAGGAGCAGATGCTTACTAACTAAGACAAAATTATAATGTGTTTTAACTTTTATTTAGGAAACTACAAAATATTAAAACTCAATATGACAAAGTACTCAATTTTCATGCATTTTATTAGAGTAATATAAATATCACTTTAAGTAGCATAACAACAGTGCTGAAGCAGTAGCAAATGAATATCCAAGTTTACTAGAAAAAGAATTAATTCTGTTTACATTTGCTTTTCTGTTGTAGCAAATATTGGCATTTTTTAAATTTTTCTGTGCTCCAGTTTATCTGTAAAATGCAAATATTAACAATACATATATCATAAAATTGGATGAGTACTAAATGAAAACAGGTGACACTGTTTTGCAATGTTAATAAATCAAAAGTTATTCTATTTGGATACAGCATAGTGTTTAAATGTTTGTTTCATTTTTTTAAAATATAGCATCAAAAGTTAAAAATGACTATAAAAATTATCAATCCCATTGCTTTTCCAACCTAAAAAAAGCTTCCCAAGGTTATAAATATGTTTTAAAATATTATAATTTATAAAATACCTGACACTTTTTCTTTCAAGAACTTTACCATAAAAAGAATATAGTTATTTGTTCTATTAACCTATGTCGTGTATAAATATCATACATATTTTATCTCATGTATAATTCCACCTTTATACATTAAATCTATATAATACCTATACTGAATTATTTCAGAGAATGAAACTATATATTTTGGCATGCAGAATCTATAATATTAGTCATTGTTTTTAAGGAAAAAGATAAAAATACAAGCTTGCTAGATGTAGCAACACTAGAAATTTTAAATTATTTTAAAAATATCTAGGCTAGCTTTTGTATATTTAAGTCATTTTTGCCACTATAATGTTATTAGGATGTGATTTATTTCAAAATGAAAAATCACCTAACACTTAAACAGAACAAAACAATGTCCATAATGTGTATAGAATTAAGGAACTTGTTAAGAAAATGTGCCTATTGAGAAAAAGTAATGTGACAAGAGTTTAAATGAACTTCAGTGAGTCCAAGGATTGAAAAGCTGTTTCAAACTCATTTGGGCTCCTTTAGAAACTTATTGGTAGGGATATGCCACCTACTGGTAGCACAAATTAACACTTAAGCAACCCAAACAGAATTATAAATTGCAGAATTATGCTGAATGTGCATAATACATGAATAAATAAATGTAGATTTTTGAACACAAATAAATGTGATTATTTTGCATGAAGAACTAGGACATCATCTGAAAGCTTTATTATGTCTTTTGAAGCAAAAATTAATATAAAACCTGGTCTTATTTGGGGGAAATATAGTATGCATACTCATACAAGATATGTTATATGCCACTATCACTATTTATTTGAAACATGCCTTAGTGATTAATATTTACATTTTTTTCACATTATGAATTTGAAACAATGCTGCAATTAAAATAAGACACACATTACATTTTCACCATATGACAGTCTATTGAAGGATAAATTCTTAGACATTGAATCAGTAGATTTAGCGTATGTGTATTTTAAATTTTCAAAGCTACTGTAGAATTACTAGAATGTATTTATAATTGACAGTACCACAAACTATATTTTCCTCACATCATGCATGAAAAAACACTTCTGCTATGCTCCAAGGTTTTAGACTTTGTCCGTCTTCTTATTGAGAAAAATTATTTTCTATTTGTGATCATTTTTATAATTAAGAAATTATGGGTCAGTTTTCATATTTTCAGAAGCCCTGCCTATTTCTTTTCTAAAGAATGACTGTGAAGGTCTTTGTTAATACATACATGGGTCTTACTGACTTATGAAAAATATTTAAATACCAAAGGAAACAGCCCTTTGCTATGTTTGTGACAAATAATTTCCTGGTAATAGCTTACTCATATTTTTGAAATTTCTTGGTTCATTTCAGCTTTTCATTCTGCTTTTTAAAATTCAATTTACTGGTACATAATACACTTTAGATATACACACCCATCAAAGGGAATTGGTACCTGTACATGATATGTCCTGTCTCCTCTTTTGTTCTCCTAACCTCCTTTTATCCCTTCACCCTTTTTCTTCTCAATTACAAAGCTTTGTTTTCGCTTTATCCTACTTTTGTCATTTTTCCCTTTCATTCTTCCTCACTCCTCCTTAGATCTCCTTTCTTTTGAACTTTTTTCTTCCTATTATTTTGAGATTCCTCAAAAAACTAGGGTTAGTGATCTCATTTGACCCTGAAATCCTCCTGCTAGGTTTCTTCATGGAAGAATTCAAAACCATGATATATGTGCATACCACTGTGATATATGCACATAAATGTTTATACAAGCACAGTTTGTAATACCTAAATCTTGGAAATAGCCCAAATAACCATCTGTCAAGGAACCCTAGTTTTTTGAGGAATCTTCCCAATGGTTTCTACAGTATTTGTATCAGTCTACACTTCCACTAGCAGTGCAGAGTTGTTTCTTTTTCCTCACAGCCCCTCCAGTATTTGTTACTATGATTTCTTGGTCATAGCCATTGGGAATCTCAGACTTGTTTTCATTTGCATGCTTCAAATGATCAGTGATGTTGAATATTTTTCATATGTTGATTTGCCACTTCTTCACCTCAATAGTGCATACTTATCTCATTTTTCATTCTTATGCAAAAAATAGAATTGAATATAAAATATAACTTCCAGCTATGTTCCAAAGTAACTCTCATTTGTACCTATAGTATTTGATGTATCATACCAAATCTACCTTACTTTTTTTGAGATGGAATCTTACAACACTTTCAAGGCTGAGTTTAAACTTCTAGGTTCAAGTGCCTCAGCCTCTTAAGAAGCTGGGACTACAAGCATGTATATCACCCACATGCCGGGCTTTACTAGAATATGATATTAACTATATTAACTATTATTTTAAGTACTTGTGAGTTAATCTGTGGATTCTAACGATTGTAGCTTTATCACTTTTTTGTACTTTTTATTTGTTGTATTATACTATATCTTAGTATACTATCTCCCACTGCCTTGTTCTATTTCCCTATCAACTTTAGGCTCAATTTGTGTTGGTAAAACCTTGTTTTTGTAATTGATATTCTAAATTCAATTCTAAATTTAATTTAGATAAAAGTGGCATGTTCCATGTTAAATTTTTCAGGTCAAAAATATTACTTATTTCTATTTACTAAAGTTCTTTTCTGGAGGCTGGCAAAATAGCTCAGTGGACTAAAGTGCCTGCAAGCAGATACAGGGGCCTGGAGTTCAATTCCTGCAACTGCAGTACGGGACCTGCCCCTGGGGCATGTTGAGACAGCAATTGAGACTGTGCATGACTGTAATCCCAGCTCTTGGGAAGCTGTAAACAGGCAGATCACTATGAGTCTGAACTAGTAGTGAGGCCTTGAACACCCTGTAGACCCTTCCCTAAAATACAAAAAAAAAAAAAAAAGTTCTGCATTGTAGTAGCATTTTAAAGTTTTTTCATGTACATTTTTCATGATACTCTTTTATTCCAGAACCAGGGATTGAACTCAGGCCCTTGCGCTTGCCAGGGAAGTGCTTATTCCACTGAGCCACCTCCCTGGCCCCTGTATGATACTTCTTAACCTTACTGTAGGATATTTTCTATAGGTATTCCTAATATTGTATTATTCCCTCTATATTTTCAAGCTGGTTACTTATGTATAGTAACTGTATAACTTGATACATGAATGAATGACACTGCTATTTTAATAGTATTTCAATTACATGTGGAAGTTTTATGTATAATACTTTATTTTTCATTTGTTTTCCATGGAAATCCACATATATACCTATCTACTATAATAGTTTGCTTTTCTTCTTTTCTGTTGGTGTATTATTGCTTCTTTCTTTGACTAACTATATTAGCAATTAGACCAGGGAAAATGATAAATAGTACTATTGATTCAACATATTTTTAAATATAAATGTCCACTTGAACAATCATTGTCCACCATATTAAACAAATTAAATGGGTTCATATATTTTCAGTACATGTTGAACTACTTTGTATTTATTGGTTGAATCACTCTTTAGAAACTATAAAAGAGTTAGCCACCATCTTAATAACCACAGACCTTTCAGACTTTACTATAACATTCAGTTAATATCTGTCCCCCAAAAAGCTCTGGTTTGACAAAAACACAAAAACTCAGCAATTCATAAAATACAATAGATTCAGTCCACATTGTCTTAGTTACTTTTCCTCATTCCTGAGACAAAAATAACTAATAGCCAAAGTTGAAGGGTGAAAGGTTTATTTAACTCACAATTTGTAGAGGTTTGAGTCAATAATTAGCTGGCTCCCAAGTATGTGGCTTGGCATAGAGTCTTCACAGAGGATAGCTCATGGCACCCACAGTAGCAAAATCAAGAAGGGGAGACGAGACTTTCTGTACAAAGGCTACCTGCTCCATGATGGGTGTCACATTCATCACCTTAATTATACCCAGAACTATGCCAAACCAATCAATGAAGTGATTTGTTAATCACACATCTTTAATTCCAACATCACACATTCTAAATTCATCTACCTTGAAAAAGCCCTGTGATCACAACCAAAACACATATAATAATCAGTAAGATAAAGTTTCTCAAGAATGAATCAAAACCATACTTTAATTATAATATTTATTTTCAACTTTAAAATACTAAAGTATTCAACAAAATAAATATTAAACTTAGAAGTTCACATTTTAGAATTCAAGTTAGTAAAGGAAATGATATGGCATAAACAAGGCAGAAACTATATTGAAGATGAATCTGTGAAAAAAGTGAAACATTTAAGATTTAACTTTATAGTCAAAATCAAATATATGCTGTAAATTCAAATTTTACAAAAACTTGTTTAAGGACAGATACTATTTCAAAATGAGACTTAAGCTTCAACAGATAACAAGTAGCACTCAAGATCATTGTTTCAAGTGAATCTAGATGTTTCCTAATCTTTGGCTATTATCTATAGAAGACCATATGATTCTTCTGGTAAACTCACATAAGAAAATGCCTTCTATTTACTTGCATTTGCCCTCCCACAAATTCAAAAGCTGAAATGTCTACTCTATGTAAGAGACAAAATACCAAATATAAATTTGAGTTTAAGCTCCTTTACTCTATTGCTAAGACATATCCCAGGCTGCAAATGGTTCTCTTATCGTTATAGTTGCTGAAAGATTTTTCAGTCCTTGGTGACTGAAAGGATTAGATGTGGGGAACTGAAGGGAAATTGAAGAAAATGTCTTCACTAGCCTATTATGGTAAGTTCAAGTTAGTGTTTTCTGGACTGGAATCTTTTCCTTCCATGGGTTGCTTTCTGAGTTTTTGTTTTGTTTTGTTTTTGTTTGCAGAGCTGGGGTTTGAACTCAGGACCTTGTGCTCACCAGGCAAGCACTTACTCAACTGAGCTATCTTCCCAGCCCCTTTGTGAGGTTTTTAAAGGACTCTATCTCCCACTTAGGAACTCATGACCTCAGTAACCTTGGCAGAGACAAGTTCTTATTTTAGCTGGATGCTTTCAACACATATTACCATTGTTCTGCCTCTTTTTGCATTAGTTATAAAGGGATAAGAACCAAGAACCATCTTGTGTAGAGATCCTTTATAAAAAGGTCCTGCCTCTTCTCCATGTCTAAATCACTGTCCTGCAGACCAGTGGGCATGCCAGCCATTCTCAGTGGCCACCATAGCTCTCCGGTTGTCATGACCAGAAATACCTACCCTGCATATTTCTCAAGGCAAAATTGGACACCAGCATGTTATGTTAATAAAGCTCCAGGGTATATGCACCAAACACTTTTAAACACCCTTGCAGTAAACATGAGATAAAGAAAAATAACCATCTTTCCTTATCCCAAGATGAGGAAAAAAGAGTTATCAGAAAAATTACATAGTTCACTGACATTTACTCTTAAGAGATATGTTCAGCATTAAAGTTTGAGTTGCCACAATTATTTTTATCCTTATATAAATGGGACTAAGGGTGCCAGACCAGTCTTTGTAACTTCTTTGTAAGCCTCGTATACCTCACTTTGCAATGTGAAAACAATCATTTTTGTCTTCTTCTTGGAGTCCTAAAGACATATTTTTCACTAAAACCTGACTATAATAACTTCAGAACTTTCTAATTAGCCTATCTGATACCCCAAAGTAAAACAGATTTTTAAATAAATTTATTTAAGAAAGAAATTTTCAATTTAGCTGTTCAGAAAAACTTTCAAGGTACTTTACAAACTTTAAAGTCAAGAAAATGACTAATGACTTTAGATCACACACAGAAAGCAGTGAGTACACTTAATTTCAAATTCCAGTGAATTCTGTGATCCTTTGAGAGTATAGTATGTCTATATTACATTTTACTACTCTGGCAACTTGAGTTGCCTTAATCAGTTTTATTACTCATAGGATAGACCAATAAAACAATAATCATAGAAGATAAAGACAGTCTAAAAATTGGTATATACTTATGAACATAAAGAATATGATTCTGAATAGATGGGAATTTTGTTGTAAGAATGAAGCATGAGACTAAACAAATAACCAGGCAAAGAAAGATAATATTCTGCTTCTCAAAACTTCCTAATTGTGTCACTGTGCCCAAAATTCAAAAGTTAACTGCTGTCCTGTGTGTTTTTTGTTTCAATGAGACATTACTGGCCAAATGAAAAATTTAATACTACTTTTACATTTCCTAGACTTTAAGAAATCAAATGAGCCCATCTGAATGCCTATTATTTAAGAATTTTTCTAGGTTCATGAGTGAACAAAACACAAATTTTTAAGTTAGCAGAAAAAAATGCATAATAAATAAACAAGAAGATATAGCATCTTGCTTGTTTATAGTGCCAAACAGAAAATTTAAGGGCAAGCAGTAGACAAAATAAATGTATAGGGAATATAGGTGTGTCCTTATGTATTCTAATGTTCAAGGTACCTTATTCAGGACAGCTAAGAAAATACTAGTGGTTGGTTGATAATAATTTTTCTTTTAATTATATTTTTCCTCTCCTTTTTTTCCTGAAAGTTATCAGCATTTTGTATTACTATATCATGGATTTCCTGTTATGGAGGTCGAAAGCTGCTTGTTTTCCTGATCTGAATTTGCTGAAGTTGGTGAGGATAGATTGTAAACAAAGTCTCGTGCCTCTGGGAAGTAGAAGGAGGAGTGGTTAAGCCAAGAAAATGCTTTACTTGGAGGAATAAAAGGCTATACTGCCAGTTACATTGGACAAGAAATAGTATTTTGAAGAGTACCACCACAGTTTACTCAAGCAGATGGGCTCATGCCCTTAAGTCTCAGCCTCCAAAGAGATTATTTTATTTAAGTATGATGAAGAAATCATTGGGCTACATATTTATGTAACCATGATGAATTGAAACAAAATGATTTACCTCAAATCTTTAGCACTATTTATGTCTTACCAAATCATATTAACCTAGGGTAGCTTCCAAATGACTCAGATGAAATTCCTCATCCAGGCTTCATGAGATTGATCACATTCCATTTGTTGCAACAAAATTAATGTAATATGACATTGTTTACATGTTAAAGTTTGAGAAGTAAAATTTCTCTTGGTAGAACCCAGGTAATTATATGTTGATTAATTATTAAGTGGAGAGAAAAAAATCTCAAAATATAAAGACATAGATTTCTGCTAGAGAAGGATTATCTCCAGTTTCACTAGTGCTTTAATAATCTTTCCCTTAAATTTGCCACTTTATATTAGTATGGAATTATAATACATTTGCTCAAGTGGTGCTTTGAATAGCTGAGCTATCCAGTAAGCCCCTTGGAATTATAATACAAAACTTATTAAGTAAGTCAAAAGTTACTGAATATGGAAATTGAACTTGTCCAATGTAACTGGCAGTATAGCCTTTATTTCCTCCAAGTAAAGCATTTTCTTGGCTTTACTGCTCCTCCTTCAACTTCCCAGAGGCATGAGACTTTGTTTACAATCTATCCTCACCAACTTCAGCAAATTCAGATCAGGAAAACAAGCAGCTCTTGACCTCCATAACAGGAAATCCATGGTATAGTAATACAAAATGCTGATAACTTTCAGGAAAAAAAAAGGAAAGGAAAATATAATTAAAAGAAAAATTATTAAATTATTATCAACCAACCACTAGTATTTTCTTAGCTGTCCTGAATAAGGTACCTTGAACATTAGAATAGACAGGGACACACCTATATTCCCTATACATGTATTCTGTCTACTGCTTGCCCTTAAATTTTCTGTTTGGCACTATAAACAAGCAAGATGCTATCTCTTCTTGTTTACTTATTATGCATCTTTTTCTGCTAACTTAAATTTTATAAAGAGGATAAAATTTGTGTTTTGTTCACTCATGAACCTAGAAAAATTCTTAAATAATAGGCATTCAGTAAATATTGAGTATTATAGATTACAGCCAACACACAGGCCCATCATGCGAGTGGCACTGCCTGCTGGTCCTCTGGAAACTCATTCCAGCTAGCAACTAGGCCTGGTGTGTTAGTGGGACCACTTGCCATCCTTACAGAACCTCATTCCACCCAGCAGCCAGGCCAGGCATGTGTGTAGAACTTCCTCCATCAGACAGGCCTGGTGTGGAACCCTGCAGAAGAACTTCCTTCAAGGAAGCTAGAGGCAAGTCCCACCCAGCTCATCCAGGAGCAGAACATCTTGCCAGAGTGACACAGCAGGCTCACTTCCAAAGGCTACAGCAGGAAGAAGTGGAGCATAGCAGCCAGACCCAAGCCACACCCACCTAGACAAGTTTGAACTTGGTAGATCTGGACCTGGTGCTAAGGTAATAACTCTACCAATGCTCTACAGCAAAGGTCAGAAGACAGTGCTATACAAAATGACAAAGAGAAAGAGCAAAATGCATTCGCAGGCCCCGAGCCCACACAGAACATATGCAGGAGACAATAGCATAGAAGAAATTGGAAATCACACACCTGAAATCTCTGAAATAATAGTTTGAAGTAAAGAAACAAGTACAGAAAGGTATAGAGAAAATCAGATCAGAATTATTTTTTGAAGTAAAAAAAGAAATGATAAGTATAATGAAAAAAGTACTAAGTGCTCCTAAAGAAGACACTGATAAAAAATAGAGGAGAATATAAAAATGATGGAATCTTTGAATAAGCAATATAGGAAAGAAAAAGAACACATGAAACAGTTTCAAAGAGACATCCAGGAAATTAAAAATCTCAATCACAAGCTGGCAAAACTATTTGAATGAAAGTGAAAATACTTTCAGACCTTGAAGACACCATTGCAGCTAGTGAAAAGGTAAGAAAATATCTCTTAAAAACTAATAGGATGCAGGAAAAACTAATTCAACAACCGTAAGATGATGCAAAGATGAACAATGTGAGACAAATAGGCATCAATGAGAAGGAAGGAGTCAATACAACTGATATAAAAAGAATATGAGCAGAAGTAAAGGCAGAAAACTTCCCAAATATAGGGAAACAATCTGACATTCAGGTAACCAAAGCAAAAAGAACTCCAAATAACATCAATCCAATTAAAACCACGTTCAGACATATAATAATCAAGATCTAAGAAATTCAGCACAGGAACAGTATACTAAAAGCCTCTAGAGAAAAGAAATAGATCACATTTAAAGGAAAACGCATCTGAATAATTGCAGATTTCTCTTCATAATCAAAAAGAGCATGGAGCAAAGTACTTCAAGTCTTGCAAGAAAACAAATCCCAACCCAGACTGATATATCATTAAAATTTCTTTCAAGTTTAATGGACAAGTGAAATACTTCCATGACAAAGAACAACTAAAGAATTTCATGACAGCAAGGTGAACCCTACACAGACTACTAAAAATATTCTAGAGAGGTATCAAAATGACCACAACTCCATGAATGAGAACAGAAAGAACCCATCAAACAGGGCAAACAATTAAACACAGGAGGAAAAGGAGGTATATAATAGCAGTCTTTGAATTATTCTTTTGTATAGAGCTGCAAAATATTTGCATCAGCATATTCTACAAATGGACTTCTCCTGCACCCTATGGGGCATGATTCTCTCCTGGTCTACAGGGAGGACACCAAGGAAATAGCAGTAGCTCAGTCCCACAAGTGACACCTGGCCCCAGTCATGGACACTGTCCACGTCCACCGCATACTAGAACTTTGTGTGATATCCCTTACCCAAACTGTTAGAAGTGCTGGTCATATATTTGCCACTCCAGTATTTTGTTATGTTTTACTCTTAGTAATTCTTTACTATCATGAAATTTTTTTCTTAGATGATATTTTTATATATATTAACCTAATCAAATACTGTGTGAGTACTGTGAATTGATCACAGATTCATACATATGATGCACTGTATTCAGGCCTCTTAGGTGGACTCACAATTTAATTTTAAGTTTTGAATATTATTTTTAAAAATTAATATTTAATTAATTTTCAATTAATATTTCATTAATTTTCAATTAATATTTCATTAATTTTCAATTAATATTTCATTAATTTTATATTTTGTTTTATGATTTATACCATTTCTTTAACTTACAATCTACTTATAAACCATAGTATATTTTCTCCTAGTATTAGAAATTTTAAAAAGTGTACTTCCATTTTCCATTGACTTTATATTAGTCCTTCCTTGTCTTTCACACATACACACACAGCCACACCCACACACATACACCCACACATGTACACACACACATATATATCTATATATAGATATTGTTTTGTGAAAATCTTCAATGACATTATAAATGAGTTAGTCTAATACAATTATATTTTACATAGTCCTGTATAACTATCATTTTGAAGTAGTGTTTCAGGTCTGCACTGGTTTTTGTTTGTTGTTGTTGTTGTTTTTGGTGGAACCAGGGATTGAACTCAGGTCTTTGTGCTTGCCAGGGAAGCACTTATTCCACTGAGCCATCTCCCCAGCCATAACTATCATTTTGAAAGCTCTTTATTCTTTATCCAGGACCATACAGCAAATTCTCTTGCCTTCTGGAATGTTTTATTTTTCTATATGCTACGGCTGGAGGTATTAAAATATTTCAAATTTGCGTAACTGGAAAATATTCTACTGTTATATTTCAAAGGTATGTTTGCTAAGTATAAAATTCAATGAAGGCACATTTTTTTCACTTTTTTAAATAAATAAGTCTAGTTTCTTACCCACTTGCCAGGTTTTTTTTTTTTTCCTTTTTTTCTAATGTGGAATAAGATGCTATTTAATTTGTTCTTTCATAGCTAATTTTTTTCTATTTATATACTTTAATGATTTTCTTCTTTACAATTAGTTTTGGACAATTTTATTTTTGTGTATCTTGCTATGATTTTATTCATATTTATTGTGCAAAAGGTTCATTTCTCTTGAAAATGTGGTGCCAAAATTTTGACTAAATTCATAAATTTTAAATCTTTAAATATTTATTACCTACCCCCTTCTACTTTGAGAATTCTAATTAATGAATCTAAGTTTCTTGATTTTGGCACAGAGAGAACTATCATATGTCTGATTTGCAAACTCTCTCATCTTCATGTTTATTCTAGACAATTTTTATTGTTATATTCATTTAAATTTACAAATAATTTTTTACAGCGTTCAGTCTATTATTAATCTCATGCTATGTATTCACTTCAGAAATATTTTTCTAAAATTTACTCTGTGTATATCTTATATCTTTCACATTTCATTATGTCTACAATTTTTATTTGCTATATAATTTTTGATTTTCAGTGAAGAATAATGAGAAAAAAATTAATTATTATAATGAGACATATTTTGTTCAAGGTACTATGAGTAAAACCTAATCATGAAACTGAAAAGGAAACTAAAGGGCTGCTACATTATATTTGCAATAAAATTTATAAACATAATAATGATGTAGTATCATATTGCTATTACTTCAAAGATACTATAGGGGCCAGGGAGATGGCTCAAAGGAATAAGTACTTCCCTGGCAAGTGCAAGGGCCTGAGTTCAATCCCCTGTTCTGCAAGAAAAAAAAAAGATACTATAGAATATTGGTTTTACATAGAATTATGATCTACAAAATACATCACGGATTACTGCATTCCTATGATCTACAATACTAGCAGCATTTTTCTTGAAAATGTTTCTGAACTTCAAATGCCAATGTAAAATGCAGTGCATCTAATTCAAAAATTAAAGTAATTTAATAAATTTATCTTCTCATCTTTTTCAGGATTGTAGACTCTCACTATAATCCATTCAACATGAGGACAACCCTTTTAATGTGAAATTAACAATTCAAATTTATGTACCATATTTTAAGTATGAATACTTAAAATTGAGACAATTTATTTTCAAAAACAATGTTGAGCAGCTGGGAAGATGGCTCAGTAGAATAAGTGCTTCCCTGGCAAGCACAATGGCCTGAGTTCAATTCCCGGTTCCGTCAAAAAAAAAAAAAAAAATTGTTGAGCACTTACTAAAAATCTGAAAACTGGAACCGTAAGTACTGAGATTTTGCTTCATGAAACATCATAAATTCATAGAAATTACTTCAAATATTGACCCTACAGGAATTTGTTTGTAACATAACCTAAAAACTTAAGGATGTAAGTCATTGATTTTGCAATGTAAGAAGACACAAAATTATTATCTTTAGGACTATATCTCAAATAAATGTTTGAGAACCAACATTATCATCTATTATAAAGTACTCTGTTCAGAAATTAATGTCAAGTGCTGCTATTTATACACTTAAAGTGGCATTCTAGCTCTCTCACTCCAACCACATATTTCAATGATGCATCATTCTATTTACTTTTGTGCCAAAACTATTTTTCTTTTCTGCTGAGTGGATTATTTTCGTTTAATGCAATTCACTAGAAAGTTAATTGCAAAGATATCTTGTCTTCTTTAAATTGGATTTCTGTAACAGCAACCAGTAATCTAGACAGCAAGAACATTCTTGTTCCTTTGTTGCAAAGTGGAAGATAACCATATCATACTCATTGGCACTACAGAAACTGTAACTTTAGTCACTTCAGCTTTCTGCTAATACTTGTTTTCTTCAAGTCCTTAACAGAGGTTATAAGCAACTTTGCAAATGTTATATAAATTATTGAATATTAGAAGCAAGGGCCACCAAATAGCTCAACAGATTAAAGTGCCTGCAAACAGGCAGGGTTGATCCCCAGGCCTGACTTGCCTGTCCCACCATGGGGTGCACTGAGATGGCAATTGAGACTGGGATTTGTTGTGCGTGCCTGTAATCCTAGCTCTTGGGAGGCTGTAAACTGGGGGATCAGTACAAGTCCGATCTAGTAGTGAGACCCTGAACACCCTGCACACCCTTCCTTAAAATTAAAAAAAAAAAGAAGCAAAGACTGATTTTGAACTCTGCTTTATTGTTGTTTACTCTATACATAAATAGCAAGACTTTAAGTTCAGAACAAGTTGTATCTTCAATTGTCCATTCTACTCGTGAGCATGAACCAATAAAAAGTAAAATAAAATAAGCTATCTCCAGTTAATGTGATCCTTTAGATGAGACCGAAAGATAATACCAAAATCCAATGACCTATGTAGGAGGAATTAGGCTGAAACAAACTAATAAATATTTATATTATAATTCCGATAATTGGTTTGAAATACTGGAAAGTATCAAAACAAGTTACCTAATTGTTCACTTAGTATTCCATACACTGTTGCCAGATAGAAAACTGTTTTAAGATTTAAAATCTCTAGCAGAAAAATTATAAAAGTCACAGGTTATTATGTATTCTTTTTATTAATTTAATTCTATCATATATTTGTTAAGAATATTGACTATCTTAAGCTCTTTTCCTAGCAAGACAGAATAGAAAACTGCTACATGATGTGATTTCTTTCAAGAAGCCCCTGTGTGAAACATTTGGTTTGTCCATTACTTAACTGACATCCTCTAATGGACAACTTTTATATCACCAATACATCACTATCTAGTGCAATGGATCTGAAATAAGATTTTAAGAGAGAAGAAGTGAGAGAGTTCCTGCTGACACACAGGAAGAACATCATGCTCACCAAAGCGAGTGGAGTGTTGAGAAAGACAAGGGAGTCTAGTGTTAACAATATTGCTTAATTGTGCATGTATTATCTAGTATCCCTAACTCAAATATATTTATATCATTCACAAAAGAGTAACAGTAATCATAATGAATGTTAATACACAACATCTTTAGCTGATTCCAGTATCACAGAGAAAATAAGTAGGGGACATGTCTCCATACAATGATTCTT
>PVKA01040708.1:0-18578 GCA_004027165.1 Ctenomys sociabilis | reverse complement strand
GATGTGGATGAGAGCCAGCTGTGTCTCAGGGCTGCACGGGTGCGGGGAAGGGTGGGGATGTGGATGAGAGCCAGCTGTGTCTCAGGGCTGCACGGGTGCGGGCAAGGGTGGGGATGTGGATGAGAGCCAGCTGTGTCTCAGGGCTGCACGGCAGCAGTGTCATCGGGGAGACTCACTTGGGAGAACAGAGCGAGCAGCCTGGCTGGGGCACATCCAGGGAGCCCAAGAGGAACCCTGCCTCGTGAGCCATGGTGTCCCTAGCAGTGCTGGCCGCTGGTACTGAGTAAAGCTGCAGTAGGAGGGAGGTTCCTGGGCTGGGAAAGCATTGGAGGCCCCAGGCCACCAGACCCATAGGACATGGGTGTCGAGAAGGACAGGGGTCAGTGGTGAGGAGGTGCAGAGACCAACGGGGATGGGAACTGGCTGGAGTGAGTCCCTGCCCGAGTGGTGGGGTGAGACCCTTGGCCGGGGTAAAGACAGGGTCACTCCCAGCCCTGGCAGGAGAGAGGCAGGGGAGGCTGCCAGAGGCTCGCCCAGCTCCGCCAGAGCAGCCCCAGTGAGTTCTGGGAGCCAGTAGCACTGCCCAGGGAGAGCCCATCTTGTCAGGTAACAGGTTTTCCTGGGAAAATGGCACACAGAAGGGCTCACAGCAGGCCTGGCCCTGCAGATACGACGTAAGAGGAAGTACCCATTGTGTCAACAAAGGGGCTACAGAGCTTTTCTGAGTTTTAATTTTTGACATATTGACTAAAAGTAAATTGACATTCACAAGTCTCATGACATTGGTTTTTTTTTTTTTTTTTTTAAAGAATACAGTATCTATGCCATAGTAACTATCACCTTGGTGTCTTTCTGTCGCCATGGTAACAGGTTTGGCCACCTATGGCCTTGGTGAGAGGCAGGGATGAGACCACATCAAGCCACCAGGGGGCAGGAGTGAGGTCAGTCACTGAGCTCTTCAGCCCTTAACGGTTCATCTTCTCCCTCCTCAGCTGTCCAGAACAGCCCGAAGGGTTGCCACCGGGACAAGAGGACCCAGATTGTCTACAGTGATGATGTCTACAAGGAAAACCTTGTGGATGGTTTTTAGGGTGTGCAGCTGGATTCCCCCATGCCGGCCTCGGTCTCAGTAAAACACCAAGGTGGAAGCCCACACTTCCTCAGCCTCCAGTCTCAGCACTTGGTCTCTGGGTCAGGCCTTTAAAAATGGCTGTCAGGTTTGATCTCAGCCATAACAGCATAGCTAGTGGGCACCCCCCATGCCTACCCAAAAGGATCTTGGAACACAGTGATTATCTCAGCTGTTTTAATTGGACCCCGTGCCCCTTCCAGCAGGAAACACCTATAGGAAATCCAGATCCTCGTCTTTGAGTTTCTCCTTGAGCCAGGGCAGCACTTGGAAGAGATTGACGTGAAAGTCCCGGGCGTAAGCGGGCGCCTGCTGTCGCCGTTTCCGGTCATAGCAGACGTCCACTACTCCCCAGCTGATCACACCAACCTGCCAAGGTGAGGGGGTGCCAAGGGCTACTTGGTACAGTTTCTTCCTAATGCTAGGAGGCGTGGCTGTGACCATCTGCATCTGCACAGGCAGGTACAGGAACCCCCCATAGCCCCCTCGATACCACGGACAGACATGTGACCCTGACTGCCCAGGGCAAGGACCTGCGCTGCAGAGCAGCAGCCTCTGCTGTCCTCCCACCTCTAGCCACATGCGTGAAGCTCTCCCAGTCGGGAGAGAGCCACTTACCTGGATGAAGCGACTCCGCTTATGGATGATTAGAGGGCCGCCAGAATCCCCTGCGGGAGAGAGGAGCTGTAGGGGAGGGAGCACCAGGCCTCAGGCCTGAGCCCGCCAGAGAGCCACCTCACCTCTGCAAGTGTTGGGGTCACTGTAGGGGTCCACTCCGCCGGTGCACAGGAACCTGGGTGTGACTACCTCAGAGATGTCCTGGACTTTGTCGTAGCCTGGGGCATGCTTGGCATCCCTCTCACAGCTGGCTTTCTGCAGGGGAGCAGACGATGGGCAAGGCTGGCGGGACCCTAGCGCAGCCCCTGCCCCTGCCCCTGCCCAGAGCCCCGTAGCTCACCTTCTCTCCGTTCTTGATGTAGACCTCCTTTTGAGTCAGCTTCTTCTGTTCCTCAGAGACAAACAGGGCCTTGATGTCCTTTGCAGGGAGCAGCTGTTCCTCTGGAGGGGTAGACAGGCTGGGTTACACCAGCTGCCCCCACCTCCCCACCACCTGGCACTCAGCTCCTCCCTCGGGTCCCCTGTGACCTATGCCAGAGGTGGCGAATTATGGGCGCCCGTGCTGCAGCTGCCCCCTCTTCTCCTGGGAGCTCTGAAGGGCCATGCAGGCAGTGTCCCGGGTCATGCCTTACTGTGTTGCTGGCAAGTAGCCATCTGAGGAAGCCGCAGAGCTCGAGTTGTTCCCTTGGTGCAGGGGAGACACACCGGCCTGTTCAGAGGTGGGGACAGTCACAACCTGTTCCATGCCCCAGCCCTCTTTAGGCTTTTGCGGGGACCCCTGGTGCCTGCCTGAGAGTCTCGCCAAATGTCAGCTTATTCTTGAGTTTGATCAAAGCCACATCATAGTCATAAAATTCCAGAATCCCTTGCTCCTTTTTCCCATTGATGTTGTACTTCGGGTGAAACAGGACTTCTTCTATCTCCAGGTCCTGCCTCTTCCCTCCTGGGGGGAGGACAGCAGGGGCTGCATTCCTCCTGGCAGGCAGCCTCAGCCTCTGGCTCTGGCCTCCTAGGTGGGGCGGGGCACACGGCGAGGGAGGGGGAGCAGGTGCTGGCTCAGGGCGCCGCTTACCCACATTGACCTTGATGGAGTGCTTCTGGTCCTCCACAATGAAGCAGTGAGCGGCCGTCAGCACGAAGTACTCAGACACCACTGCCCCCATGCAGTTCTCGTGCCCCTTCTGCGGCCTCTGACATGGCATAGCAGAGCAGGCTCAGCCTCCGCGGCCACCGAGGCGACACTCGAGCCTCTCCCTGCCAGCCCCAGTGCGGGGATGCCTGCTCACAGTGACTGAGATCTTGGCCTGCCACGGGTACTTGTGGTACTCGGTCCCCTTCCTGTGCGCCCATGCCATGCCACAGAGTCCCAGAGACTGGCTTTCATCTGGCAGGAAGGGAGCAGGAGCTAAGCCTGGGGAACTCTGTGCCCTGAGGGATCCCTGTGTGTCCATGGGGAACAGAAACTCGGGAGGACGAGGCTGGGTGCACTGGGTGTGGGGAAAAGAACTTGGGCTGAGAGCTCAGAGCTCCAGTAATTTCCAGCTCGGCTCTTGCTGGCAGGCTGGCTCAACCTCAGTTTCCACTGTCAAATGCAGCGCTTTAGAAAGGCCCCCTCAGTTCCTCAGCACTGGTGCTTAAGTGGACAGTTCCAGGAAGCAGGAGCAGCCTCGTTGGAGAGCTAGGTATGAGGAGGGCCTTCCTTACTGTGGGGCTTAGGGACAAGGAAAATGAACCGAGAGGGGTCCAGGGTAAAGCTGGGGTCTCCCTGTGCACCCCTACCCCCCTACCGATCATTTGGAAGAACACATTCTCCAGGTCCTCCATGTCCTTGACTTTGAACACGTGTTGTTCGTTGTCCTTCTTGGAAGCCAGAGCGTTGATGTTCACTTGGTCCACCAGGGGCCCCACCCCAAACACGTACACATCTGAGGGAGAGGGGCAGTGAGTATCCCACCCTACAGGAGACTCAGGGGCCTGGGCCGCCCACTCACCCAGGTAATCCTCCCTTGGGTTCTTGCGATCCCTTCCAATGTCCAGCAAGTCCCGGATGTCATGGATGACCGTGACTGGGTCACCGCCCATGTTGTACAGGCCTACAAGAGGGGCAAGAGCGGTGAGTGCAAAGCTAGGCCACAAGAGTCCAAGATCAATAGGTTGGTGGCAGTGACACATGCAGCCATGTAATGGAGCAGGAGAGGGGCCCTTTACAGGCAAGGACCCCAGGGAAGCCCCCCTCCCCAGTGGGAAGCGCCCCACCATGAAGGGCTCTTCTAACCATCTGTCATGAGGATGATGACATGGCGGGTGCGGTTCCAGCCTTCAGGAGGATTTTCCCCTTCCCAGGCCATCATGCTGTACACAGCCTGGAGGGCCTTCTTAGTGTTCGTGCCACTCTTCAACTTGTGGTCTGTGGAGACGGAAGAGGCTGTCACCTTGCCCTGCTACCCTCATGCTCCAGAGGCCACTGCAGCCAAGCCCCTGTGCTTTTCTACTTTGTGAGCTGATCCCACTGACTCCATACTACGGCAGCCTCCAGCCAACCCCTGGGCTGGTCTCCCTCATCCAACCTTGCTACAAAGCAGGGAGCCCTGCCCCTGTCACTGCTATATGACTGCTCCCCACAGCACCCCAAGGTCTCCGGCCTCTGACCTCTGCAAGACCCTCGCTCTTTGTCCCCTAACTGCTCACCTTCATAGCTGATCTGGTCCAGCTGCTTCGTGACCCAATCTGCATCACTGCTCTGTTCCTGTGACACCCTGACCAAGATCTTGGGCTCTGTGGCGTATGTCACCAGACCATACCTGGGCCTCACCCCATAACTTGCCACCTGTGAGCGAGGGGGCCCGACCAACCATGGAATTAATAGCAGAAAGCTGTGGTCTAGAGCATTCTTGGACGGCCACTAGGCATCAAGATGCTGCTTCACATCAAAGGGGGAGACAGGCAGGCCCTGAAGAGGTCCTGGGACCCTGAGGTCCAGAGGGACTAGGGACCACAGAGCCGGTCTAGGAAGAGTTGGTCAGCGTCCCACATTCAGAGGGAGGAGACCCCACCTTCTCAATCAAGCTGGCCAGGCACCTCTTGGCCCCTGTGAAGTTGCTGGCTCCGATGCTGTCTGAGCCGTCCAGCACCAGGTAGATGTTCATGGAGCCAGCGGGGTCCAGGACGATCTTCCGCTTCTGTTGCTCACCTGGGGGAACAGCAGGGAAACAGGTGACAGTGTGCATGGCTGTCCAGCCTGCTCCACCCCCTCCACTTCCCTGCCCGCATCCCATTGCTGCCCTCAAACCTGGGCTGTGCCCGTCCTCAGCATCAACCCCTTCTATGGTCTCTGTCAGGGAAGACAGGAAGGCCTCGGCCACCTCCTCAGGGGTGTCATACATAAAGGAGTCTGGGAGAAGCCAAAACTTGAGTCAGACAGCTAAAAGGCGAAGGACACCATGCGTGGAAGGCAGAGGACAATGTGTGTCTGGGCCTGAAGTAACAAAACTCTCTGGGAGGATTGGGGGGAGCAAGGAGAAGAGACAGTGTCCTGTGTTGGAACACTGGGATCAGAGACCAGGCCCTGACCTAGCACTGAGGTCAAGGGTTACCTTGGCAGGAAGGCTCTGTCCCACTCCAAGAGCCGCCTTCCTGGCACTGCCGCTTCTGGGAGCCACGCAAGGTGAGCCCCCTGTTACAGGAGTAGGTGACAGTGTCTTCAAGGCGGTACTGGCTGCCCGTCTTCCTTGTGCCAATAGGGATGCCAGGGTTGGGGCAGTATGCCGCTGTGGCGGCACAAGAAACAGAGGTGAGCACCAGAGCCTGATCCCCCAGCACTGGGTGGAGGACAGAGTGACAGTGCCCGACCAAGTGGAGCTGTGCAGAAGAGGCAGGGCCGTCCTGGGGGCACATGCCTCACCTCCATCGTCGCAGATGGCTGTGTGCCCATCCCACCGGCCGTTGGCTTGGCAGGTGCGATTGGCAGAGCCCCGGAGAGAGTAACCATGGTAGCAGTGGAAAGAGATCTCGTCGCTCACATTATAGTAGAGAGACCTCGGCCAGTAGTCCCCATTCTCAAACTCCTGAGGCCTCGGGCAGCGGATTGCTTGGGGGAAGAGGACAAGGACAAGTCACCAACAGGACAGAGACCCTATCACTGAGAAGCAGCTCCTCCTGGTCCCACAGGAGTGGCGCCACCCCTTCTCCCTCCCCGAGTCCAAGTGTTCCCATCCCAGCCAGGCCACCTGACACTGGGCAAGTGCCCTGAGTCTCCACCCACAGTCTAGAGCTGCTTCCACCCCCAGAGGCCCAGTGAGTCCACTGCTGCTCCAGCACAGCTCTCCTCTCCCAATGGCTGACCTTGGCCCACACTTTGCTCCCTGTCCCTGCCTCGCACCTCTGCACTCAGCTGTCTTGACAACCTTTTGGTCTGGAGTCTTCATGGTGCTCCAGGACCCTGTGGGCCTGCAGGTTCGAGTCTGCACAGGGTAGGGGTAGAACCCAGTGGGACACACATACTCCAGGGCCTGGCCCTGTTGGAGAAGTTGGAAGGAGCCACCTTTGATCCCTATCCCCTCCAGAGAACAGGTGCCTTGGGGCCTGGCTGAAGACAGTGGCGTTGCGCTCACACCTGGAGAGAAAGGCTGCTGAGGCCCAGGAGGGCAAGGAGGATGTCAAGGGCAGCAGTCGGGAGCAGTTGGGGTGACCACCCTTGCTTACCTCCGGACCCGAGACCCAAGACTAAGGACACCAGGAAGAGCTGGTTGGCAAGGCTGCGCCCCATGGCAATGGAAAGCAGGAGAGCCCTGAGGCCAAGCTCGTGAGTGGGTCTGCAGGTTTGGCCTGTGTGCCCACTCGGCTGAACTGCAGACCTGGGCTTGGCCGCCTTCCCTTCTCACCCTCCCACAGCCTTTTATGCAGTCTGTCCTGGCACCTGTGCTGGCCCTGCCTGCCCTCCACACACTTTCCTGGAATAGCCAGGCAGGAGGGCCCCGTGGAGCTGCCAATGGAAGAAACAGGAACTGCCAGGCCCCACCCCGCCACCTGAGCTGGCCAGGACTTTCCTGGGCAGGGCCTCCTCTCAGCCCCGATCCACCCTGCCAGCTCAGACCACCCAGGAAGTGGCCGGCTCACTCCGCGCGCCCCTGCACAATGTCACAGGGACAGGGCAGAGTCCAGCCACTGTTTGTCCAGCAGGGTCTCTGACCTTCCTGGAATCATGCTGCCTCCCATCCCCCACGCAGAGGCCCAGGTACATGTGGAAATCTGAGAGTTTTATTAGTTTCAAAACTGGGAAATTCCAAGTGAAAATGCAAAGAATCTAAACACCCCAGGGGGGTCAGGGGGGAGTCAGCCCTGGGCACCTCCAGCTGCTTGGGGCTCCTGGAGCCCAGGATCTCTGCAACTAGGAGAGACACTGGACATTTGGACACAGGAGGTGGGAGGATGGCAGGTCCTGGCAGGGCAGCCCAGGGCTCAGTGACCCACATTAAAGCGGCAGAAAGTTCAGGACACCCTCCAGGTGCTGCCTGAGCCAGGGCTGCAGGCGGAAGAGGTTCGTGTGGAAGTCTCGAGGTGGTGGGACGCCTTGGGGAGCCTTTCTGCGCACGTTCTTGTCAGGAGCACCATGGCAGGGGTTGTAGAGACCCCAGCTCACCAGGCCAACCTGGCAGAAAGGACAGGGTGGGATGAAGCCCCAGCTCCAGACCCAGCCGCCAGGCCCCTCAGGGTTCTCAGAGCCCCCCCTTCCCCTGCCCCAGAGCTTGGCCTTCTCACCTGGAAATACCTGAACCTGCGCTCCAGGAACACTGCTCCCCCGGATTCTCCTGCCAGCAAGGAGAGAAGAGGACCAGGGTCAGGAGGGGGCTGCGCACCCAGCCCAGCAGCCCTGGCTGGAGGGCACTCACCCCTGCAGGGGTTGGCGTCGTCCTCCTCCCCGCTGCACAGGAACTGGTCTGTCACCACCTCCCTGACATCTGTCAAGTTGGGGAATGTCTTCCTGTCTTGGGAGACGACCTCAATGCACTGTGCCCTCTGTAGTGTGGTCACACGAGAGAGAAGACACGGTGAGTGGGGGGCCCTCTAGGCCTCGGCCAGAGGCAGAAAGCAGCCACAGTAGGAAGAGCACCACTTGGGGAGCTACCCGCGGACCCCAGCTTCAACCTCTGCCCCTCACCTCGGTCCCCGTCTTGAGGTTCACATTCAGTTTGTTCCCATTCAGGGCCACAAAGTGAGCAGGGATGCTCTGTGGGCTCAGCAGCTCTGCCTCTGCCATGAAGGAGGAGAGGATGGCAAAGGTCCTGACTCCAGCCCGAGAACCACCGAGCCCAACCCAAAGCCCCGGGCCTGTCCTCACCATGATCCCTGCAGGTGCTCCCTGGGGCTCTTCGCAGAGCCATATTGGCCTCCATGGTGCAGGGAAGGCAGATGGGCCTGCAGGGAGAGCACATGTCCTACAGGCTGGTCCTCAGGTCCCCTGGGAGTCTCACCTGAGCACGCACCCCGCAGGGCACCCTCCCACCCCACTTGGGCACCTGGCGTGACTAGACATCTTCACTCTCTCGGCCAGCTTGAGCAGTGCAATATCATTGCCATAAAACTCCAGGATGCCCTGGTTCCTCTTTGCGTGGACGTCAAACCCGGGATGGATCACTTCCTCTTCAATGAGGAATTCCTTGCCCCACCTGGAGCTGGGATCCCCTGGCAGTGGCACTGTGGTTAGGACTCCTGGAGCGGCCAAGGCCGGGGCTAGTGGTGGGAGCTGGGCTGTGAGTCGGGAGCTGACCCTTCCGCCTTACCCACAATGACCCTCCACGTGGAGCGGTCCTCCGCCTGGTGGAAGCAGTGAGCCGCCGTCAGCACCCACTGGTCAGAGATGAGGGCCCCGCGGCAGGTCTCTTGGGTCCTGGGCTGGGGGAGGAGTTGGTATTCAGGGCCGGGTCTGTCTGGGTCCTGCAGCGGCTGCCCCTTTGGGGTCCAAGGGTGCTGCGATTTTTGTACCTTGATGGTGACGTGCCAGGGCGCCCTCTCCTGGTCGGAGGCGTTGGCTGACATGTTTCCTACTCCACAGATGGTGCTCGTGAGCTTGGAGACGTCTGGGGGGCGCGGGAGCATGAGGACAGTGTTCCCAGCCTGGGCCCACGGCCTCCTCCCCGTCCCCACGCGACGCAGACCAGGCCGGCCCCGCACCCAGCATGTGCTCGAAGACCTGGCGCAGCGCGGCCGCGTTGGGCAGCTTGAAGGCGTGCTTCTCCCCGTCCTTCTTGGAGGCCAGCTCGTTCAGCTCTCTCCAGTCCACATCCAGGCCGCCCACCCCGATGGCATAGATGTCTGGAGAGGTAGGGGTCACGTGAGCAACGCGAGAAAGCTGGTGCTTGGACTGCCTGCACGCGCGAAGACCTACCGAGCCGACTCCGGCCCCGGACCTGCACCCTCTCAGATGGCTTCACGTCCTCCTGGACTCCACAATCCTCAGCTCACCAACATCCGCACTCACTTCCCACTCATCCAGGTCTGGGTCACGTGATGCCACCCCGCCTAAGTGTCCGGGCTTCGGGCCCTCGCCCACCTGCCTCGTTTCATGCCCTACTGTGAGCCACTTTGCCACACCCCTTGGTGTCCTTTTTACGGGGTGTGTGGCCTCCAACGGATGGAACAGAGCTCCCAAAAGGCTCCGTCCAAGCGCTAACCCGGGCACTGGGACTGTGAAGGCGTCTTTGCGGGTGTGATTGAGGCCTCTGACTCCATCCCTAGCCTCTGATGCGGGGGGCAGGGGGGAAGGTGGTCGTGAGGCCCTAAGCCGGCGGCAGAGTGCTGACCAGGCTCTCCCAGCCTTCCTGACCCACTTTAATAAAGAATTTTCAAGCACTTGATCCTGTCTCGGTGCTAAGGAGCAAAGAATTCCAGTTTGAGTTTTGTCTTCCTTGGGCCATGATTTAAAGAGAAATCTTGTGAGGCCTGCAAAACACACACGCACACGTGCACATATGCACATATAATCAGCTTACCTAAGTGGCAGCAAGGCTAAAATAGAAAACCCAAGGAGAAAGATTTTTGAAGGCTCAAAAATCTACCTGCCAGGCACAAAGGACACACCTGCAACCCCAGCTATTTGGGAAGCTGCAGCAGGAGGGTTAATAGTTCGACAACTTGGCACAAAGTGAGATCTTGTCGCAAAATTAAAATATTTTTTAAAGACATAGGATGTAGCTCTGCACAAAGGCCTTGGGCTCAACCCCTGCTACTGAAAAAGGATAATTCCTTTCTGGGCAAAGGTGAGTGCGATTTGTTGTTCTCATGAACCTGAGGAAGTGTTCTGTCAGAGGCCACGTCTGCCCAGGGGTCAGTCAGCTAACTTGCTGCTAGGCAAGGAGCTCTAGGAGCTGACCCGACAGAAAATCCTGGTTCCCTCTTCTGGGAAAGGCCCCACAAGGGCACAGGTGCAGAGGAGCAAAGCCACGCCCCCAAATGGGCGGCGCCTCCGAAGCCCCGCCACCCAGGGGTCACAGACCCTATCCTCCACCGAGCTATGACAGGACACCTTGGGACGCAGGTGAGGGCCACAACCCACACAGGGGCACGGGCGACTCACCCAAATAGTCGTTCCTGTTCTGTCTGATGTTGAGCACTTCCTTGATGCGGTCCACCGCCGGCTTGGGTGAGCCGCCCATATTGGACTTCCCTGGAGCAATAGGGCAAAGAGGGCATCGGCACGTTTAGCCCCGGACCTCAGTGCACCGGACACTGGGCCTGTGCTTCGTAGACTTTTTCTTCCTTAGTTTTCATGATCTTCCCCAAAATGTGGAAATCCCTATTTCACAGACCAAAACCTCCAGGAGCTGCACCATTTGGACGAAATGAAGAGCAATGAGCAAAGGCCTAATCTGCTCTGGGGTGCTAAATCCTCCTGTGCCTCCAGCAATTCTGCTCAGGAACCGACCCCCGTTAGTGCCAGCTCCCCCCAAGTGGGCACGGAACTGAGCATGCTACTGCCAGAGCACTGTCACACAAACCACCCATAAAGATCACATTCAGAAAGGAGGGTGACTCGTTCTTCCTCTCACGTTTCATCAGGATTGTTATCAACACCACTCCTATTTTATAACAAAGAAACTGAGAATGTGCTTCCATTGGTAACACACATACTAAACTTCGAACAGATTCATGAAATGTTCCATATTTTTCCAATGTTCTGTAACAGTAGGATAACCGTGGTCGAAAACAATTGACTCTTTCAAAATGGTTGGTGGGAGTCTGGGGATAGCTCAGCAACATAAGCGATGCCTGTCAAGGGTGAGGTCCTGAGTTCAATCCCTCATATAAAGAAAAAAAAAAAAAAAACCTGGGCTAGCAGAAGGCCAGATGTGATGCACATCTGGAATCCCAGCACTCAGGAGGCAGAAGGATCACAACAAGTGTGAGGCCAGCCTGGGCTACGTAGTGGGCCCTTGTCTCAAAAAAACAAAAACAAACAGCTGATAGAGATCATTTTAAGCATCTCCAGCACAAAAGAATTGATAAATGTCTGGGGTTTTAAGAGACACCAGTTACCCTGATCTGGTCATTCATACTGTGCCCCATAAATATGTATAATATGGGTTTTACATTATACTCCACAAATACATGAGAGCTTTTGAAAACTAAAACATGTATATTAAAAAGAATTCTCCGTAAAATAATAAAATTAAGAAAAAGAATTCTCTGTATGCTGTCATGTATTAATACACAATATTAGAAAAACCATCTCAGCCAGGTATGGTGGCACATGCCTGTAATCCTGGCACTCGAGAGGCTGAGATGGGAGGCTTGTTGCAAGTTCAAGACCAGCCTGAGCTGCAACATGAGCTCAAGGCCAGCCTGGACCGCATAGCAGGACCCTGTCTCAAAAAGACAAGCACAACCATGTCATCTATGAAGACTAACAAGGCTCTTTCATAAGAAGTTATTTTACATGGCAATGCGTAATGCAGTACAGTTCAACTGCAGTACGGTGCAACTCATTCTGTTACAATGCGTTTGCCATGCAGAGTCCTGGGCATGCCGAGGGTCCCAGCACCCAGGAAGCTGAGGCAGGAGGCACGACCACCATTCCCACCGTCTGTCAGGAGGATGATGGCATGTCGGATCTCCTGCCAGACCATAGTCTCCATGCCGAGCCGCGCCATCTGGTTATTCATCATGATGTAGACACTGTCGAAGGCCTTGTAGATGTTGGTCCCAGTGCCATTTTCATGCTCTGGAATATGCCAAAAGGAGAACTCTCAGAAACTTCCCCCTTCCACCTGCCGTGTGGGAAAGCTGTCCCTCTGACCTCTAAAAATGCAAGTCATCAAACTGCTGTGATAAACTCAGACTTCTGCTATCCACATAGAGATGTCCTCTTCAAACCTTAAGCGCCGGGCATAGTGGCACACACCTATAGTCTGAGCATTAGGAGGCTGAGACAGGAGGATCATCACAAGTTTGAGGCCACCCTGTGATGAGTTCAAGGACAGCCTGAACTACAAAGTGAGGCCCTGTCTCAAAAACAAAAATCCCTAGATCCAAACCTCTCTCAGACCCACAATTCAAAGACGAGGTTTGCAAAGAACCTAGGCTGTTAGACATTTGCTGGCTGCCGCTTGGGTGGTTTCACACAGCATACAAGCAAACGATGCTGGGGAGATCAAGTGTGGGACCACGGAGGCCGGGCCATGTGGGTGGATCTGGAAGAAGCGGGAGCCAGGCAGTGCCCCTGGACATGGACGCCCCTGCCAGGCCCTGGGCTGGGAAGCCAGAGCCTTGGGAGCCCAGTGTCCCCTGAGAAGCCCTGCTCCCTTGCTCAGAGTTGTCTCCAATCTGTCTGCAAGCATCAGACCTCGGCACCCTCTCGTCTGTCACCTCCATGATCCTGGCAGCTTTTGTTTTTCCCCTTCTTGTTTTGAGACAGAATCTCACTACATGGCCCAGGCTGGCCTCAAACTCCCACATCTCCTGCCTCAGCCTCCCAAGTGCTGGGACCACAGGCGTGTGCCACTACACAGAGCATGCGGTCATACACGCACCTTTGTAGTTGGCATTCTCCAGACTGTAGGTCACTTCAGCCACGTCCCAGGACCTGTCACTCTGGATAGGTACAATGACCTTGGGCTCAGAGGCAAAGGTGATGACAGCAACACTAACGTTGATCTCAAAGCTGAAGATCTGTGGACCACAGGTAAGAGCAGGCGTGAGGACTCCAGTGCCACAGGGAGACAGGGACACAGTGAGCAGGGGCCCTGAGAAGGCAAAGGGCCTGGGCCGAGGCTGACAGGGCAAGACACTCACAAGAAACTCTTGCAAAATGCCTAGGGAGTAATTTGCTGAACTTCTGCAGAAAACATGCTGAACAACTGTTCTCTTTCTCTCTTTCTTTCTTTTTCTTTCTTTCTTTCTTTTTGAGACAGGGTCTCACTATGTAGCTCAGCCTGGCCTCAAACTCAAAGCAATCCTCCTGCCTCAGCCTCCTGAGTGTTGAGATTATTACAGGCACAACCCAGGTGGCACAAGCCTTGGTTTCTATCCCCAGCCATAGCTGGGAGAAAAATCCATCTACAAGAAATATTGTGAAATACAGCATTACAAAACCGTGCTCAGTCCAGGAATTGAAACTAGGGTTCCCAGGCTCTTCTCTTCATGCAGCCTGCCAGTAACAAGTATTTGGGGTGCATACCCAACACAGGTATATGCATACAGTTAGAAATGTTAGGAGTGCCTCTCTCCTCAAATGTATTATAAAGTGCACTTGTCTAAACCCATACAAAAGTTGAAATTTTTTTTAAAAATTGAAGTTCTAAAAGGAAAAATAATATGACACTATTAATTTAATTAAAAATAAATTATTCAACAAGGTTACAACATTGTCCTCTTACGTCCCCCAAGGGCCATCTCATTAGCATCTGTGGGAGACCATCACTTGAGACAATGAATTCCTGGAAAATAAGACTTGAGCCCTGTTTCTTTGGGGGTTGTCTGGTTTGGTTTTTTTGGTTTTGTGAGGCAGGGTCTCCCTGTGTAGCCCAGGGTGGCCTTGTACCTGTAGTCATCCGCCTGCCTCAGCCTTCCAGTGGATACTTGAGGTCCCCAAGCACCTAGCACCTGGTGTCGCACCTGACAGGTAGTAGTGACCCTTTCAAGTACGTTGTGAATGAACAATGCATTCATAGGAGCTGCACCGGTGATCACGATCACACATGCCTGTCTAGGGGCACTTCTGGGAGGAGGCGGCTGGCACTGGGGCTGAGGGCGAGCACCAGGCCGGCTCGGGGACCCAGGCCCAGCCGCTGACCCTGTCCACCATGAAGGAGGCACTCTCCTTGAAGATCTTGAAGTCTTCCTCTGACACGCTCTGCGAGGCATCCAGCAGCAGGTAGAGGTTCAGGTGGCCGGAGCGCTGGATCTGGATTCTGCGGGCCACATTTTCTGCAGAGATGTGCGAGGGAGGGTCCAGCTCTGCACTCCTGCCAGGACCTTGCCCGCTGGCCCTGCGCGCTGGCACTCACCTTCCTTCTTCTGCGTGGGGTTGGTGGCTCCCAGCACATGTGACAAGGAGATACCGAGGGCGGGGGCCACATCCTCAGGGAAGTCGTAGGAGTAGGGCTCTGTGGGGAGAGGCATGGGAGAGGCGTGGGGGTCAGCGGAGCTCAGCAGGGCCAGCTGGTGTCTCGGGGGTCACAGGGTTACTTACGGCGGCAGAGGGGCTCTGTCCCGCTCCAGACGCCACTGGCCTGGCACTCGCGCTCCACAGAGCCTGTGAGTACCAGGCCCGAGGAGCAGCTGTAGGTGACCTTGTCCCCAAGGCGGAAGCGGGAGCCCATCCGCACAGCGCCCACCGAGATGCCTGGGTTGGGGCAGTAGCCAGCTGTGGACAGAGATGGACGTGAGTGGGGCCCCAGGGTCCCCCGCTGCCCAGGCTTTCGCCTGTCCTTCAGGCAGCGCTAGACCCTCAGAGCTACAGGTGCCTGGGAGAGGCCAAACCAGGGTGACCTGTGGACGTGAGGGAAAATGAAGGGCCCTCTGCTCTGTGCCTCGCACTGTGAATGATCCCAGGCCTGCTCTTGGCTACACCCATCTTCCCAGAGACCCCAGGAAGAGGTACATGGGGTCCACCCTCCACATCCCCCCAGCAGGCATCAGAGAGGACACAGAGCAGCCAGAACATTGCTAGCCTGCTCCAGGAATGTCAGTGAAAAGTCTCAGCCGTGACTAAAGCTGTACTCCTGCCAGTACCCGACCACCCACCTGTAGGTCATTACTCAAAAGAAGCACCAAAGGCACACATGAGGATAGTCTTAGAACTTTGCAACTCATAAATAGCCCCAAACCAGAAGCAACTGAAATTCTCATCCACAGAACGAATGAGTCATTTACATTTTTAAAACAGAATAGCACACAGTGGTGCAAAATAGAGCTCTGATGCACACAATGACATGGGCGAAGCTCACGTGCCGGCTAACCTGCTCTGTGCACACAAAAGTCAGAGAAGGGGTTAGCTGTGGGGAGCAGCGGGGGGAGCCTAGGAGCGTGGCTCAATGACTGAGCACTTACCTAGGCCCTATAGGGCTTCAGGTTCAATGATCCATACACACAGATTTGAGCTTTAGGCAGATTATACATCGCTCAAAACTAAATTACATGTATGCTTGCACAAGGAGCTACTCCAGAGAGGCCCAAAGGCATGAGTCGCAAACCGGACCACCTTGGGAGGCTGAGGTCCTGCCACCTAGGGTCACACCAGCGCACAAGCAGGTGTGGCCGGGGTCCTGGGAGCTGCAGTGCCACAGGCAGCAGAAGCCCCAAGGAAGTGTGCACTGTGCCTATCAGGAGCTGGTGGCTGTTCCAGATGCCCACGTGGCCCGTGTTATAGATGTGAAAAATGAGTCAGAGAGAGGTAACTAGCCCACCTGGAAGCTGACAAAAGGAGAGCCACTGCCTACGCCCCGGTGAGGCCCCTTGCAGTGGCACCCTCCATCCATCCTCCCTGTGGTACTTCTGGACGCACATCCCAATGCTGCACCGGACATTTGGAAAAGCTGGGCCCCAGTGCGTGCGGGTGTGGGAGGAGCCTTTCTGTCATCTCTGAAGCCCCTGTGGCTCCCCCCGCCCCCTCCCCGCCTTGGGGAACACTCACCCCCATTGTCACACACGGTGGTCTCTCCATCCCACACACCGTTGGGGCGACAGTGGCGCACAGGGGAGCCACGCAGGGTGAAGCCGGCGTCGCACTCGAAGCTCAGGTTGCCGCCCACAGGATAAGCTCCCAGCCTTGGGGAGTACACGCCGTTCTCAAAGGACACGGGTGCCGGACAGCGCACAGCTGGAGGGAAAGAAGGGGCGCAGGACAGATGGAGACGCCTGCTGCATCCCAGGAGATGACATCTGCAGGAGCACAGGACCATGGCAGCAGGCCATAGAACCCGGCAGGGGACACAGAGGCAAGTGGAATTTCTGCTGTAGGCGGCCGGGTGCATATTGGAGATGTCAGCGAGTTCAACCTCGCTGACTGGTAAATTGCTGCGCCCCTGCCAGATGTTGGGACTGCAGGGCCCTTCGGCACCCACCCGGAACCATCAGTGCAAGAAGTGGCCTGCAGCTTTGGTTCTCATCGCCATCAGGGCCCAGCCCCAATTTCCTACAGCAAGCAGTGGATGCTTTCCGAGACCTGTTAGTTGCTTTGCTTTTTCGCCGTGGGGGTCGCCAAGGTCTAAACATTTAAGTGTTCTCTCACTGGGTGGCATCCCCACTTCGTTCTGATTATTGATTTATTTTTTAATGTACAGGGTCTCACTACACAGCTCAGACTCGTGGTGATCCTCCTGCTCCAGCCTCCCCAGCGCTGGGATTACAGGTGTGCGCCACCTCGCCCGGGCTCTGTGGCCAGCTTCATACGTCCTGGGGTGGGGCCAGCACGGCATACGGATCCGCCTCATTTTGACTTTTATTTTGAGACAGATGGAGTGCCCGGGCTGACCTTGAACCTGTGACCCTCCTGCCTCAACTCTTCACCTCTTCTAAGGCCCTCAGACCCTCAGCAATTTCAGCTCGGCCGTGCCCCCTCCCTCAGCACCGCAGGACGGAATCCCCACACCACAGCGACTCCTGAATAAGCTCTGGGGCTGACCCTGGCGGGCGCGCGCCCCAGCAGACCCCCAGGGCAGCCTCACGTCTGCAGGTGGCCCTCTCGCGCCGGGAGCCCGGGCCGGATCCCAGCGTCTGCCACTGCCCGTTGCGCTTGCACACCCGCGACGCCGGAGACGGGTAGCTGCCCTGGGGACAGGAGTAGGTGAGCAGGCTCCCGGGGGCCCAGCCGCGGCTGAGAGCGAAGGTGCCACCTCTGATGCTCACGTCCTGGGGGCAGGAGGTGGCCGCAGCCGCCAGACCTGTGCGCGGGGCGGCCGGAGGGAAGGGCGCCGGTGAGCGAGGCGCTCGGCGGCGTCCCGGCCCCGCGGGCTCGGCCCCTGCCCGCCCGCCGCCTACCTGGGCACAGCAGGCAGAGCAGAGCCAGCCGCGGGTCCATGGTCTGCGCCTCGCTGCCCTGCGGAGGCCGGAGGCAGCGCCCACGTGACTTCCCGAAACCGGAGCCGGCTCAGCAGGGCTTCGTTGGCTGCTGGAGAGTCAGCTCGGGGCTGGCACGGGGGCGCCGGACCGAGGGAACAGGCAGGGCTGGCGCGAGGCGCAGACCTCGACTGCCTCAGCGGTCGGCACGCGCGCGCGCATGCATGTACACTAAGGCACATTTGTTATTGTGTGAATATTCGAAAGCACAGAGTATTGCAAAACATTTTATTAAAGTGAAATGTTCCTTTTCTTTTTCATTTTGTCTTTTTGAGACAGGGTCTCACTGTGCAGTTCAGACTGGCCTCGAGCTCACTTTGTAGCTCAGGCTGGTCTCGAACTCACAACAATCCTCCTGCCTCAGCCTCCCAAGTGCTGGGATTACAGGCATGCGCCACCACGCCGGGCCCCTGAAATGTTCATTTTCTTTGGGGTTCTGCCGCGTGGGGTTTTATTTCCTGGGCACCTGGGACAGTGCAGTCTTCTGTAAGCTTCCCAGGGATTGAGACCAATTTTCTCTTAGACCTTGATAGAAGAGAAAAGTCACAATCCTTTTCTTCCCTGAAATTCTACCCTGGAGAGAGAACCTAGGGATAAAAATAAAATCAGCATTTAGTTAGGAAGACAAGAAAATGTCTACAATATCATATGGTGAGTGCAGCAGAAAACTTCCCAGCTTACAAAGTAAGGGATCAGTTCCTCAGTACAGTAAAAGTATTTTGGAGTTTGGGGTGTATCTCTCTCTCTCTCTCTCTCTCTCTCTCTCTCTCTCTCTCTCTCTCTCTCTGCGCCTCTCTCTCTCATTCTTTCATTTTGAGGCAGGATCTTGCTAAATTTCTCAGGCTGGCTTGAGCTTGCAGTCCTCCTGCCTCAGCCTCCTGAGTAGCTGAGTAGCTGGAATGGGATCACACGTATGTACAACAGTGCCCAGCTCCACAGAAGACTAATTTTTTTTGATTGGGAATTGAACTCAAGGCCTTCACACTGAGCTACATTCCTAGCCCTTTTTATATTGAGACATGACTCAAGTCACTAAACTGACCAGGCTGACATGATAGGCATGTGTACCACCACACCTCTATCTCTGTGTGTGTGTGTGTCTGTCTGTCTCTCTCTCTCTCACACTCTCTCTCTGTGCTCTCTCCCCTTTCTCCAATACTGTGGATGGAAGCCAAGGCCTACTACCACAAGCTAGGCAAGCACTCTGCCACTGAGCTACATTCCCAGTTGGTCTCTATTTAAATTTTTTTTTTTTTTTTTTTTTTTTTTTTTTTTTTTT
>PVKA01040707.1:0-18589 GCA_004027165.1 Ctenomys sociabilis | reverse complement strand
TGGGTCACAGTGTGCTACGTTCATCAGTGGAATAATCCACCAAAGTGTTCATAGCTGAGTGTGTTGTTCAGAGGAGGGTCCCAAAGGAAGATGCAGGGGTGGCAGAGGGCATCTTTGTCCCAGCCTTTGCCTTATACTATTTTCTATTTGACTGCCATGCCATGCACACTTTTATCCCTTCCACGTCATCCTACCATGCTCTTGTAGCCTTGGGTCCAGATAAGAATGAGCTGAATTATCTAATAACCCTGAGCCAAACTAAATCGCCCCTCCTTGAAGTCGAAGGTGTTGGAAATTTTGTCCACTGACAAAAGTGAAAAATTCATTTCTCAAGACTTAGATTCAGTCTCTGGTTTGACTAACCTTAAAAGTTACTGAGATCATTTTTCCTTTATTCCTTTTGTTAAACCCAAGTAAAGAATCCAGCCAGATCTCGAGGGAATGAGATTACACAAAATATGAACAGTTGGCAAGGATCAGTGGAGCCCGATAGAGTCTATTCATGATCTTCTCTAGTGTCTAGGGGCTTACTCAAGTCTTGCAGATGGCCTACTGTTATTCACTTTTCTCCAGATGTAAGTCATGTACCTGCCTGCTTCATTCTTCAAAAGACTGTTCTTTTTTATTTTATTTTTTATTTTATTGAAAAACAAATAGCAATGAGACAGTTCCAAATCAAATTATAGAATAGATTCAATAATTAATACATTGCATATTGTTTTCTTAGTTGTTTTTGTCATACAAGGTGCATACATGATATTCTATTTACAAACACTATTAGAGCAGATGCCTCTAATCAATGAATTTAGAGAATGTAGCTGTATACCTATCTTATTTTAAAGCTGAATTATAGTACAGTTTCAATAATTATAACTTTTTACATTGTTGTCTTCCTAGTGGTTATCCATAGTACAAGTAGCAGACAGGATATCCTGTCCGAACACTATTAGTGCAAATCTTTCTTCTCATAGAATTACACAAAAGTACTGCATATTTATCCCAACTGTAGTGTTTATACAAACACGGACTGGTTATTGCTTTTTATCCCCTTTTTTGTTTAGTCCTGTCAAAGATGGGTATTGTATTGTCATTCACTTATTATAGGTGCATGAATTCCGTGAAACAATCCAACAGAGTCCAGCAGTTCACAATAGTAGTCGGTTATCCAAAGAAGTTGTTGACTAGAGCCATTTACAGCTCAGCTTATTATTATGGCCTTATGTTATATACCTCATTTTTATACTTTTCTGCTGGATTGTTAAGCCCAAGATCAAGCAAGACCTATATAACAAAAAATGTAACTTTTGTACATTTTGACCTCTGATGAGGTCAGTCAAGTCCCCTTAGAGTTTATCCTGTAACTCTCTACCTCCCTTTGTAGATTCTTTGTCAGTGTCAGCTATGTGGATGAGTCACAGTCATTGCTTGACCAGTTTGCTCCCTGTGAAAGCCTGAGAGAAAGATTTCTCTCCATGTAACTCTCCCCAGGCACACTATAGATCATCAGTCCCATTCCTCTATGGCTCCATAATCTCCTTGATCAGAAAATTTGGGGCACAACTGAGTTCCCTGATGTTACAATACAGGTTCTCCTATGTCCTGAGTCTTCACTGACGTTGAAAGGCTAGGGTCAAAATTTTGGCTGCCTTGCAGCCCTTCCATTTCTCCACTTTTTGATCTGCAAACTTAGTCTGTTAACCATCCAGAAGAGAAGCTGATTATCACCCTGTAACATGTGCAGTTCAGTTTACCCTAACTATCTGAATAAACTCTTTTTTAGTTGTTATTATACCTTTGTTTTTGTATTTCTTCTTTTGATTTCTTATACTAGGAAGACCATATGATATTTGCAAATTTGTGTCTGGATTATTTCACTTATGACTATATATTCAAGTGTCATCCACTTAAATATAAAAGCCGCTTCTTGCTGGAATACTAACTCCAAACTCAGAATCTTGTTCTTTGTATCAGATCAAGAGGTGAGTCTTGCTCCTAATCTCTCTAAACCCAGGATGGCCACACATTAAGTGTGGATATTTTTGACATGTGCCTGCAAAATTCAGGCAAATATCTGCTTCTGTACTTTAATGGTGAAACGGCCCTGCTTTCTGTATGTAATTAGAAGGATGCCAAGGAACTGTCTTGTTTCTACACTTCCTCAACTCAAGCCAGAATTATCTTTGTAAATATATTACTTTTAAGAACTAAGCTTCTTGGACATAATTTTGGGAGTTCCTTCCATTACACAAAAACCGTATCTAAACATCTCTCTTAGATGAATCAAACTTGTTGCTTTGACAGTCTTCCAGAACATAGGACTCCAACACTGATCGTTCTGAGATATTTGAAGAAAGATTTTATAGGTACACTTACCTACTCTAGGTCTTATTTGTCTGGATGTGTCCTGGACTTGATCTTTGCTCTAAATCCATTAGTTAATTCTAGTGCCATTTGCTCTTTGACAATGACAAAATTTTCAAAACCTTTATGTTTTGGCTGTTCTGCAAGAATAGTTTCTTTGATTGATTGTCCTTCTTAAAGAAATATATTTATTATGGAGCTATGTTTATTCTTCCATGGACATTATCAACCATGCAAGACATCAGAAACCCTTGTAGAAGACACTAAGTAAATAAGAACTGCTGAAAGAGTGTCTAGCGCTATCAGAAATTCTCCTCCTCTTGGAACAAGTGAGTTATCTCCTTATCATTTTCTCTGCTCGTTTCCTCTGAGACAATAAATCAACCATCTCCAATTTATAAGGCATAGTGGGATTCAAAGGTAAATATCATAAAACATATTGTCAAGAAGGCGGATAATTTAGGCAAGGTGATTTGTTTCAACTTTTAACAACCAGCTGGGCTTATGAGGCAGGAAATCAAATATGGATTTGTGGAAATGCTGAGCTATTAATATTGAGTGGTCTTGCCTAAAGACCAGCAGGGAAGGTGTTGTGAGGGTTGCTGTGCTAGGCCCATGGCAGCCAGCCAGCAAGCGGTCCAGGGTACAATCCATACACCACCAGAAAGAGTTTACGTATGTGGTGCTACTAAATTCAGCTTTTCGCACATTAGCCTTTACAGGAAAATTAAATGATGTACCTTCTACCAAATAGAATGTGCTTTGTAGTGTAAATTAAACCAACATTTTCAACAAGTGAAAGCCTACTTCTGCTAAGTAGTTTTTCAACCTGTACAAGAAATGAGGTACTGCATGTACAGCCAGTCTGAATTCAATGGAAGTCACCCCAGTACATGAAGCTGATTAACAATGATGAATTGCAAGTATTATCTGGGTTCCCAGCACTTTCATAAGCCTACTTGGAAGTTTTATTACACAATACAAGAGAGCATAACAAGATCTCTAAAAGAATGACAAACACTTTATATTGCCATAAATCTACCATCCTGAATGTCTTTGTTAAAAAGACATTTTACGAAGCTTTTAATCTTTCTGTGTGAGTATAAAATGCAATCGTATTACTCATAAACACAGAAAAACTAAAAATAAATTATGAAATTCAGTTAACATAGAAAAAATAACTAAAGGAACTTACTTCTTTGCTAAGTGTCAAATATCTTAGTTCTATACCTTGAAATCTCTACAGAATTCTGAAATTTGAAATCTGTATATTAGTGTAAATTGCACTGCTGGTTATCTAGTATTATTCATTTGCCTCCATTCTCCCCAAAGTCATAAGGCGAGCTGCTTAGGAAAATTTGAAAACTTCAGAATCCCAACTTAAATAAGTTACATGAATTAAACATGTAACATTTTGTTGTATTTGTAGAAACAGAGGGCTTTTGAAAAAGGGGCTGACATTTGTGAGAAAATTCATGCAGGGCAGTCTTAGTGGTCTAGCACAGGACCGAGATCACACATATAGTTGTAGGCTTGTGGGTAAAGTACAAAAAGGAGGAGCTGTTTTTTTTTTTTTTGTTTTTTTTTTTTTGTCTTTTTGAGACAGGGTCTCACTGTGCAGTTCAGGCTGGCCTTAAGCTCACTTTGTAGCTCAGGCTGGTCTCGAACTCACAACAATCCTCCTGCCTCAGCCTCCCGAGTGCTGGGATTACAAGCATGCACCACCACGCCCGGCAGGAGCTGGTTTTATTGTAGATAAGGATAGAATTTTGGAAGGAGATCAGGCTTCCCTGATACCAGCGAGAGCAACAATGCTTTAACTAGTGAAACACACTAAATCAGTGTTTCAGGACACATAAACCTCAACGTGCCCTCCCCTAGCACTGAGTGACTGACATGTGCATTCAGGTGACAGAACCATTGCTGCAAGAAGCGGGCTGTGGCACAGAGGCATCCTTTCTGTGTCTGTAATGTTCCAAAGCCTAGCCAGGCTGTGGCTCCTTAGGTGTGTGCAAGAGGCAACAAATGTTGGAAAAGAAATTAGGGAAGCACCAGTCTAAGCTTTGATATAGAAACTTAATACCCTGAGATCAGGCTGGGATGAGAAAGATGAGATATAAAAGGAGAATCGTACTACATAAACATAAACAATGCTAAACGTTTAAATCTAGATCTCTGTGAAGAAGAAAATGTATTACTACATTGCTAAGGAAAAAAAGCTGAATAAAATCCAAATATTGAAAGTGTACATTAGAGAGAATATTTATATAGAAATGGATAGGATTTAAAAAGAAAACAGAATATTTAAACTATATGGAAAACAAAAGACATAAAAGTTACATTTGGAAAAAATAAAAAGTTAGCTATACACAGATATTGTTTTGCATTTTAGCATTGTAAATAAGCTCTTAAAAATTGCTGCAATTTATTTTTGCCATTCTGTGGATTGAACCTGGGATACCATGCATGCTAAACATGTATTCTGCCACTGAGCTACAGTCCCAGCCCTTTAAATGTTTTCTTGCTACTAGAACAAATTAACACTTGATACAAGAGTTTTCTCAGTTAAAGTTTTAATTTCACAGGTGGTGGATTCTGGACAGCTGCCATGGATCAGCAGTCAGCTTGTCCAAGCCAAGACTATTAAACGTAACTCAAGTTCAAATTGTATGAACTTGTACATCTCCCCATACCACTCTATGATAATATACTGCAGAGTCCTTTGGATAGAAGAATACTAGGCCCTTAAGATAGCCAATAAACTTTGACATCTCTATCCTTTCTTTGAAAGAAACATAAAAACTCTACCAACATCTCTGCGAAAAAAATCAAGGAACCAAAGTCACTTAATTTAAGGTGAAACTCTTGTTGTATGTTCTTCCTTAACTATTAGCTATGTTAACTATTCCCATAAATAGGGAGCCACAACTTATAAGTAAACATGAAATTCGTTGGAGTTTGATTATGAACTAAGAAAGTATTGCAGAAAAAATACTATGGAAGTTGAAAAACACTCTACAAATGATACATAGCCCCTCTCCAGCTCCCCAGAAGAATTTCTGAGATTGTCTAGTAGCATAAAAAATTGAAAAGTAAATTAAAATTGTTAAACTATGATGAAACTTAATAGAAAAACAGCATAGAAACATATAAAGAACTATTAATAATGCTCTGATTTTGTCACTACTGAGTTAAGTTGTATTGGAAACTATACCAAGCTGAACAAAATAGGCTACAGTGAACAAATTGAGTGTGTGTGTGTGTGTGTGTGTGTGTGTGTGTGTCTATAAGCTTTAAAAAATAGTATTGGAAGGATATTAAAAGAGTGAGTTTGCATTGCTCAGGTTCAGAAGTACAAGTATAACAAAGAGTAAGAAGCTAAGATGTTGCATTTCTTCATTCTCTCATAAGATGTTTTAAAATTCACTGCATAGTTATTGAATTAAATTTCACAAGTTTCACAAAGTCTGGAAGTCTTACAACACAAACCAGTATGTGCCCATGTAATTCTTTCTTTTCTTCCTTTCTTTCTTTCTTTCTTTCTTTCTTTCTTTCTTTCTTTCTTTCTTTCTTTCTTTCTTTCCTTTCTTCCTTCCTTTTTTCCTTCCTTCCTTCCTTTTTTCTTCCTTCCTTCCTTCTTCCTTCCTTCCTTCCTTCTTTCTTCCTTCTTTCCTTCCTTCCTTCCTTCCTTCCTTCTTTCTTTCTTTTTTCCTGTTTCTTTCTTTCCTGAGACAGTGTCTTGGTATGTGGTGCAGGCTGTTCTTTAACTCATGGTGGTCCTCCTTCCTTAGCCTCTGGAAGGCTGAGATTATAGCCCCACTCCAACATGCCCAACACAGGCATGAATTTATTCAAGAAAGGCATGGAGTAATAGCAATATAAAGTGTAAGCACACAAGCAAAAGTATTGATCCATCATCTATTAGTGTAAAGTGAACCATGTGTTAGTTTAAAACCAACTATTTTGTATAAAGTATTTATAATTGTGGATAAAATAATTTTTAACTTACGGTGCAACATTTTGAGTAATGTTTCGAAAGAAAGAGATAAAAAGATATACGTTTCTAGTAATGTATTGATTTATTTATTTAGCACAGGGTCTTGTTATCTAGCTCAGACTCATAGTGATGCTACTGCTGTGCACCACCCCCATTTCCACCCCCACCCCAGTCTCAGGGCCCAGCACGTGTTCCAGGGTGAGCAACGCATGCTGTATCATGGATTGAACCTGGGGCCTTGCGCTTGCCAGGCAGGTGCTTAGACCATCAAGGTATCTCGCAGCCCAACAGATATCTTCAAATAAACAAAAACCTTGAATCTTTTCAGTAGATATGTATTAATAAAAGTTGGCTGGAGAGATGGCTCAGTGGAATAAGTGCTTCCCTGGCAAGCACAAGGGCCTGAGTTCAATCCCTGGTTCCTCCAAATAATAAATAAATAAATAAACAAATAAACAAACAAATAAATAAATAAATAAATGCAAAGGCTTTTTAATTAGAAGGAAAATAATCAAATAAATTCGTATATGTACTATTAAGACATGAATTATGAAACGTGTAAAATATGAACATACTAAAAAGCTAACAAAACATTAAAAGCATGACAAAGTAACACTTAAAACTTACACTTTGAATTAAAAGTTATAGTAAAATTATATCAGAGGCAGTGTATAACTTGTGGAGTCATGAAAAAGTGTTACCATTAGTTTGAAATCTTAGACAATTACTATTTTAAGTTAACATTTAGTAAGTAAAGCAGATAGATGGTATTCACTAAACAGCTATTATACAAAGAAACTATGGGACAGCAGAAAGAATAATAAAGTAATATAATTGAAAGAAGAGGGGCCAGTGAAATAAAGTGTCTGCTTAGGCAAGCTTAGCCAGTGCACAGGGACCACAGTTTGATCCCTGGCACCACATTCCTTGCCCACCCTGGCCCCAGGCCAGGCTAGGCTTGTCACAAAAATAAAAGATAATAATGGAAGAAAAATGTATACAGTAAAAAATAAGTAGGACAAGATACTGTGACACTGCACTTACATTAATATATTAAAAATGTAATTCAGTGATATATAAAGTACTAACTGAAAATTCATAGGTTTTCATACTACATTAAAGATTTTCAGCATATCAAAAGCAGATTTTAAATGTAAGTATAATAGAAATTTCACTGCTAAATAACAAAAAATTACGTATGCACTCATCTAAATTTGAAAAATATAAAATTATAACATATAATTAATGAAAAATGGACAGGTTCTCCAAAATAAGTGTGTTCAATTTTATGAAGAGAACTAGGAATATAGGGACTCCAAATAAATAGGTAGACTTACCATTTAAAAAATTTGGAAAACGCAATATGCAGCTGAACTCTTTTTTTTCTGAAATTGAACTGGAGAGTGAATATAATCCCCAAGAAAATCTTAACACTAGAGATAGTGAATGTTTCTTCTAAAACCCACAGATTACAAGTTATGTATGAAAGCCAAAACAACCATACAAATCACGCAATAAAACTATATAGAAAATGTGTTTTACCAAATTAAACCACCTGCCACCCAATGCACTGTTGCTAAGAGTCCTGATAAATATGTGACCGAATAGTGATTTGTCAAGAAGTTTCTCTGACATTGGTGCAATTTGTATGAATCAAATAGAAACCATGAAGTGATTAAGATGAACAGAAAAATCAAACCAAAATACTTGGAGATTTTATTACAAGGGAGGGAATAGTTGGACCAAGTTGTTAAAAGTGATTCGGGAGAAGGGCTGGCCAAATAGCTCAGCAGATTAAAGCTCCTGCAATCAAGGACAGGGGCCAGGGGTTCGATCCCTGATCCCCTGGCCTGCTTTGCTGGCCTAGCCTCCAGGTTAAGCTGAGACAGCAATTGAGACTGGGTGTGGTGATGTGTACTTATATTCCCAGCTCTTGGGAGGCAGTAACAGGTGGATCACTATAAGTCTGACTGAGTCCCTGAGCACCCTGTAGACCCTTACCTTAAATACAAAAAAAAAAAAAAAAAAAAAAAAAGAAGAAGTGATTGGGGTAATTTACCAAGTGACTAAAGCTGAAATTATGCCAAATTCAAGTGGATAGAGAAATAGGAACCCGTAAATAATTTCTTATAGGAGAAATATAACTCACATGCTATTAGATGTCACATGAGCGGTGCTTATGGTCCAGGATTTTATTGGAAATAAAGAGAGAAGAGTAGCCCCAAAACTTCCAGGAGGGGGCTCAACAGGGGTGGCAGCCAAAGCCTTTTTGTCAGGAGTAATTAAAACCACACTATTATAGTGTGGGTACAACATGAATCAAGCTATAAGCAACCTGTAAATATAGCTACTTAGATAATATTGATCCAACAGAGCAATGAGTCATATGGCAAGGTACATGGAAGGATCCAAGACATTTTGGGGAAGGGATGGGTGTGGGTGTTCTGGTCATCTGCTTGGGCCACTAATGCCTATTTAGACTTAGGGGATGGAGTTGTGCTAATTATAGTATAACATTAAGTTTCTGTTCATCCCAGGCACGTGGGCCTAGCCACTGCCTCTTTATCTTGAGCAGACGCACGACATGCACAGTTCTGATGTCTTTGTCTTTGTGTTGACTTCTTGAGAGCCTCTGCATGTACATAATTTCTAATTTAGCTGCCCATATCATAGAGAATAGGATGTATAACAGGTAACAACAGAGGAACGTAATATAAAGACAAATGGTGAATGTCTTAAAGGTGGCAATATATGTCTATATATGTATCTTGATTAAAAATTAACAATACACTTAAAGAATGATTATTAAGATTAATAGTTTAAGGAAGGGGAGATAGCTTGGTGGTCTGAATGCCTGCTTGACAAGTGGATTTTATCCCTAGTACTGCATGCCGGGCCAGTCCCGTTACCTTAGGTGCACCATTTGGGCCCCAAAACCAGGCATGGTGGCGAAAACTTGTAATCCAAGCACTAGGTAGGCTGAGATAGAGTAACAGTATGAGTGTCAAATTTGTGGTGGGATGCTGTAATAATTTTTTATAAAAAAAGAGATTAACATTTTAATTTAAAAGTGTTAGGATGGGCCAGGGAGACAGTTCAGTGGAATAAGCACTTCCCTGGCAAGTGCAAGGGCCTGAGTTCAACCCCTGCTTCTGAAAAAAAAGTATTAGGATGATCAGAGTATAGAATACAATATGAGATTTTACATAATAAACATGATAAAGCATTCTGTCCTCTTAAAATAGCTTATCTCAATGGTAGCTTAGAAGGACTTCTACATCATCCAACTGAAGTGTGTGTGTGTGTGTGTGTGTGTGTGTGTGTGTGTGTGTGTGTGAAAACCATTGCATTACTGAAAGAGCCAAATAAACAAGATAGAAAGGTGATGTTATCCACCTTACCAATATATTGAAGAGGTTTTATGTGTGGACACTAGTCTAAAAATTAAACCAAACTATACTTACAACCCATCAGAAACCCTATATACTTCAGTCTAATAATTATTAAAGTTAGCATCTTAGCAGCTATATTATCCTGACTTACTGTATTGTCAGAGAAATGCAACAAACTTAAAAGGGCAGGCACATCAATAATTCAGAGCACTGAATTATTTTATCAAACAATGTAAGAACGAAAATAATAATTCCACATTTTAAGTACTCCGTGCTTTTCAACATATTTTCACCAGGTCTAAAAATATTATGCTTCTGAAATTTTAGGTATTCTAACATGTAGGAGTAGAAAAACCTCAATGCCAAGTAATTTCCTGTGAATCTTGACAATTTAATTCAATTTCATCAATAAGATGTAAAATGAAATAAAGGTATAAACACATGGCTGAGTGGATCTATTTGTCTTACCATCACTGTATTTCAGACTAAAGCCATTAGCATCATCCCTTGGTACCACTGGTTTCAGGGTCATTCATTTTTTAATCAGACCTTATAAAAATGCAAAACTCACTCAGCAAGAACAAGAGTGTAAAGCAACAGTATCATCAGCAGGAAACAGAGCTCTGGGAAGGATATTTGATTGAACACAGGATTTGAAGTTGAAAACATACTTATCCACTCAAGAAATAGCTGATGCATAACAAGAATATTTTCTTCTGATCTCTATTTTTCACTTTCCTTTCTCTGCCCTGGATCTCTTTACATTTCTTTGAAGATTTCCCCTGGCTCTCACCCTATCTCTTATCTCTTATCCTCTCAAAAAGACAGAAATTGGCAGGGTTACTGGTGAAGACATAATCTACCTTAGGTTGTCCTTTAAAAGCTACAAAATTCCAGGGTTTAAATTGTGTACAGAAAAACAGTGTAACACATCAACTGGAAAGCACCCTCACTGTGAGCAAACAGACCTCTGTGAACAGCATGTTCCACTTATTTGACGAGCAAGCTCTGGAAAAGTAGAAACAATGCAAAAATAAGCTGTTGTGTCTCTTGAATGGATTTTACTTCTATATAGAGAAATATGTATGCTTATAATGTCTCTGCACACATTGATTGTGTATGTATGTATGTGTATATAAGTGCAGGTATAAAGCGCTGTCCTATGCTGAAATTAAATACAGAGAAACAATCGCAGAGAGTTTGAGTGTCTTTTGCACATTCTCAAAGCTATTCAACTTAAGTGTTTGGGTCACTTGGGAAGAGTGCACACTGGCACAATCAGAGCCAAGACACACTGGTGCACCACATACAAAACACTCACCTACATAAAAAGCCTACTTAATGTAAATAAGTTTACATTGGATTTCTGCCATATACAAACTAGGTATTTTATGTATTTTCCTCGGATATACAAGGCCTTTGTGAATAACATCTGTCATAAGACATCCTATTTGAAAATTGATTTTCAGGAGACTGAACTTTACATCACTGCAAAATTTATTCAGCTATAATGATGACAGTCATTGATTTATTTTCTCTGTAAGCGCATTTATTGAAATATATATATAGGATCTATAACAGCTACAATTATGACTATTTAAGTAAAATAGCTAACTAAAAATATAAAAATAGATTGTCTATACAACACTGTAAATATCTTATAGAATCAGAACATAGCTCAGGAATGATTACATTGTATTGTTTCCCTTCTTTTCTTTACTCTTTTATGGTTTTACATTTATGGGATGGAACACAAACCCTTCAATGAGTTAAAGCTCAGCTCTTTCCTTCTTTATTTTGAGTTTGCTTACTAAATCTCTAAGTTTCCCAGACTGAAACTCAGTACGCAATTGTTCTACTTCTGCCTCCCAAAGCACTAGAATAAAGGCATGTACTCTAAGCCAGCCTGGGAAGCTAACATTTTCAATAGAAGTCCGGCTCTGCAGCTATTCATTGAGCCTGCAGAGCCAGTAGCTACTCTTGCATCTGGAAAGTTTTCTTATCAGGCTTTTTTGGGCTATATTTGACCTTATATACTTTGAACTAGAGCAATTTGAGGGTGATTTCACATTTCAATCACTATTATAAATTTGAGGATCAGGGAGGATTAGATATTGTTTTAATTGTCATATTAGTTTACAGTGGACTGCCACAAAATTTATTGATACCATGTTGACAGACACTTAATCCTTATTTTTGATAAAGACTGTTAGGAGTAAGGTGGTTACTAACATATGTTTATAACTATATTATTGTAATACTTTTTATAGTTTTGTTTTTATAATGTTAGAGTATACATTGATATATTTGATTGTTGCTTTGTATTCTCTTCAAGAATGAAATTTTCCTCTAGCCCTGAATTAGCAAGTTTTAAAACACAGCATATGCTCTTGAGATTTAAAAATTAACTCTTGTGCAAACATGATGAATATGCAGTAAAAACTACAGCTTAAATTCTAAATTTGGATCTTTCCGACTGCTAGAATTAGGCCAGCCAGCACCTTCTAAGCAAGCTACAGCTACCAGTCAGCCTCTGGAACACCCTGGAGTGCTCAGAGGAAGTGCCTGTCCACTTGGAGAATTCTTGGTCACTGCCCTGCATCACTCTACATATCGTGCGGGTGGGATGATCAGAACTCAAAATTCAGAACAGCAGTTACCATTATGTCCCTTCATAACACTCAATATACATATATAACTTCTGCATCATTGTATGTCAAGCTACCATAATTGCAGGGTCATCTGTACAATGTTACTAAGCTATGATGTTTGGTGTGTTATTAAGTACATTCTTATTAATGTATGTTTCAGTAAATAGTGTTAACATTCATTGCCTGGAGTTGATACCTAGACACTTTTTTAAAACATATTCATTGTTACAGGCTTTCACTACTTAGCTTGGACTTACAATGATCCTCCTGTTTTCAGCCTCCCCAGTGCTGGAATTACAGGCTTGTGTCTCTACACCTGGAATCTGGCCCGCTCTGCCCACCCTGGGGGTGGGGGCTGGCATGGCATTTGGTGCTGGTGATCAAACCTCTGTCGCTGCACTTGCCTAAGCTTGTCCACACAGGCACTCTAGTCCATGGAGCCATCGCACTGGACCAGCTCATGTTGATAATACGTAATATAAAATCAAGCATATAGAAATAGTTTTTATACTGTCATTTGTAGGGAATAATGACAAGAAAATGTCTGTATATCAGTACAGAAGCAGATGTTGTTTGTTTCTTATTTTTACACATAGTCAATTGAACTTACATTAGCATAACATCCTTCTGAAAGACCAATGGGTCACAGGTGAGATTAAAGAAGAAACTAAACAATATTAACAATTAAATGAAAATTTAGGTGCAATTTACTGAAATGTGTGGGACACAAGAAAAGCAATCATACAAGGGAAATTTAGAGCACTGAATTCTCACATGAGGAAAGCAAAATGAGCCAAAAGAACAATCTTATGCTCAAACTCAAGCTTCTGAAAATAAGAAAAAAAAAAAAAAAGAGCAAGTCAAGCCCAGAGAAGGCAAGAAACTATAAGGATCAGAGTAGAAATCAACACTGGGGTGTCTAAGAAAATTATACAAAACTTATTGAATCACATAGTTTTTATTTGAGATTAAATAAAATTGATAAACACTTAGACAAACATATAAAAAAGAGGAAAGAAAAAAAGAAATTCATACAATAAGAATGAAAAGGGTGAAATCACTACATATCCAATAGAACTTCATAAGATCAACAATACCTACCTCAAAAATATTTACTGTCACAGGGCAGAAAACAAAGAAGAAATAGACAGATTCCTAGACATGTGCAAATTATCAAATCTAAATCAAGAAAATGTAAAAATTCTGAATACCTCAGTATCAATCAATGAAATCGAAGATGTAATTAAAGCTTAGTAACACAGTAAAGCCCAGATCCTGATGGATTCACAGATGATTTCTATAAAAATTTAGGGAAAATTTGATGAAATACAAGAGGAAGCAATTCTCCCTAACTCATTCTTAGAGGCAACTGTCACCCTGATACTAAAACCAGAAAAAGACCAAATCAAAAAACAGACCTACAGGCCAATCTCCCTAATGAATATAAATGCAAATATCCTTGATAAAAACTAGCAAACAGAATGCAGCAAATGATCAAGATTACAGACCATGACCAAGTGGAATTCATCTGGAGAATGCAGAGAACGTTCAATATACAAAAATCAATAAAGATAATACAATGTATCAATAGGGACAAAGACAAAGATCACATGATCATCTCAATAGATGCAGAAAAAGCTTTCAATAAAGTCCAACATTTATTCATTATTCATAAGAAAACATTTTTCAGAAAACTAGAAAGGATGGTCTGCACTTTAAACTGATAAAAGCCATCTATAGCAAAGCAGTAGTGAGCATTATACTAAATGGTCAAAAGCTAAAAGCCTTCACTTTAAAATCAGACACAAGGGCCGGTGGTATAGCTCCGTGGACTAAGCACTTGCTTAGGTAAGCGCAGGGACCAGTGTTCGATCCTTGGTTCCCCAAGCCGCGCCAGCCCCGCCTTCGGGTGCGCTGAGCCGGCGATGCAATCCAGGCATGGTGGCGCATGCCTGTCACTACTCCAATTCAATATAATTATGGTAATATCAACCAGAGCAATTATGCAAGAGAAAGAAACAAAAAGTATAAGGATTAGAGTGGAAGTTAAATTATCATAATTCATAGATGCTGTGGTATTCTCCATGGAAGACACAAAGAACTCCACCAAAAAAACTGTAGATTTAATTACCAAATTCAGTAGCATAGCTGGATACAAAGCCAACACTGAAAAAAATCAACAGCATTTCTATACACAAACAACAACCATACTGAGTGAAAAATCAGTGAACTACAATTTTACCAATAGCATACAAAAAAATGAAATACTTAGGGAATCAATCTAACAAACAATGCAAAAGTTTTATACAGTAAAAATTGAAGTATTCTGCAATGAAAGATCAAAGAGGATTTTAGAATATGGAAGATTACTTGCTCATGGACAGGAAAATCCAAAATTGTGGAAATGGCCAGACTCTCAAAATTGATACACATATTCAAATGCAATTCTAATTAAATTACATCAGAAAACCCCAAAAATCTAGGGAAAATATTCCCAAAATTTATCTGGATCCCCAAGAGATATAGAACAGCAAAAGCAAACCTGTATAACAATATAAAAGCAGTAAGTGTCACGACCTCTGCTTTGAAATTATACCACAAAGTTTCAGTGATAAAATTATCATAGTACTAGCATAAAGACAGACCTGAGGATCAATGGGACAGATTAAGAGATGCAGATACAACTACAAACACATGCACTCTGACTCACCTTCTCTTTGACAAAGGGGCCAAACACACTCACTGGAGGAAAGTTAGCTTCTTTAATAAACAGTGCTGGAAAAATTGGCTATCCACATGCCAAGACTAAAATTAGATTTATGTCTATCACTATGCACTAAACTAAAGTCAAAATGGGTCAGAGATGTGGATACTAAAATAGAAACACTAAAGCCATTGAAGAGAAAGTAGGTAGAAATCTTAAAGTCATAGGAATAGGCAGAGATTTCACGGACAAAAACACAAAATGCTTGGGGAATACTTCAAAAGATCAACAATTTGGATCTCACATTTTTGAAATGTTCCTGCATATCAAAAGAAATTACCAACAGAGTAAAAATAAAACCCATGAATTGGAAAAAAAGTGGGCTGACTAGCCCTGAGACAAAGGATTCTTATCTAAAACATATAAAGAATTTATATTCCTTCCCCCAAATTCAAAGATCTAATGAAAAACAGGGAACCTGTAATCAACACACATTTTTCAGAAGAAGAAATAGAAATGGAGAATAAATATATGAAATAATGTTCATCGCTGGTCATTTCAGAAAAGCAAGTTAAAGCCACAGAGATTCCATCTTACCCCAGAAAGAATAGCTATCTTCCTGATAAACCAATAATAAGGGCCGGCCAAATAGGTCAGTGGATTAAAGCAGCTGCTTAGGCAGAGTGCAGCAGTCAGGGTTTGATCCCTGGCATGCATTGCTGGCTCCACCCCTGGAACACGTTGAGACTGGAGATTGAGACTGGGCATGGTGGCATATACCTGTAATCCCAGGTCTTTACTACCAGTGTCTTCTATGCAGTGAGTCCCTGCAGACCTTGTACTAAAATACAAAAGAATAATAATAATAATAATAATAATAATAATAAAATAAACCAATAATAAATGCTGTAGGTGCCGTGGGCAAAATGGAACACTTCTCCACTATTGATGGGAGTGCAGTGGTATAACCACTGTGGAAATCAGTGTGGAAAGTCCTGAAAAAAAAAATAGCGAAATGGGATTAGAGGTTCCATTCAATGCACCTATTCTCCTCCTGGGTTTCTTCCAGGATTGTAAACATGATAACCCTGTAATATATGTGGTCCATGCTTATAGCAATGTAATTTGTTATACATAAATCTTGGAAAAAATCCAGTGCCCATTAACTCGGGAATAGATATAAAAGGTGTGGTATTTTTACACAAATGAGTATTATTTACCTATAATTGAAGATAAACTCAAGGCTTTTATAGGTAGATGGATACAAGTAGAGACCATACTCATAAATGAAATAAATCTGACTCTTCTATGTAAAAATCATATTGTTTGCCAACTATAAAATCCTGAAAAACTAGATAAAATCTGATGGTATAATACATACTAAGAAAGGAAAATAAACTGCTCAAAGGGAAGTAATAACTGGGACAAGGGAAAGAAAAAAATATATATATATACATATAGGCCAACTATAATTCTGATTTCTACTGATCTGTTAAAGGGAACAGTTAATGCATAATAGTTTTTTTCTTTTCAATGTTTTTTTCATGAACCTTGTACGCTTCCGTCTGGTAATCCATATTTTGTGCAAGGCCTCATTACACAGCTGAGACTCATAGTGATCCTCCTGTTTCCAGCCTTCCCAGCACTAGGATTACGACATGCACCATTGCACCCACACTCTGTTGTGGGGTCAGCATGCCCAAGAGTGGGGTAGGCGCGGCATGCACTGCCAGGAATAGAACCCTGGTCCCTATGCTTGCCTGAGGAGGTGATCAGTCTACTGAGCTATGTTGTCAGCCTGACATCTGGTAATCTGAACAAATAATTTGACAATAACAATATGCAACATAATAATCATTGTTGGATTCCTATCGTATTCTTTAGTAAAATTCTGTATCATTTCTAATGCTTTTAATTCTGCCTCCTTCTGTCTCTGCCTCTGTCTGTCTGTCTCTCTCTCTCTCACTCTCCCACTCTCTTTGTTTATGGTACTGGAAATTGAACTCAGGACCTTGTACTTTCCAGGCAGATACTTATATCATTGAGGTATTTCCCCAGTTTTTTTATTCTCTTAAAAAATAATAAAGAAAAAATGAACAAAAAAAGGAGATACATTTTTTCTAAGTATCTGTACTTGTTGGTTTGAAGGTCTCAGAATTGTAAGATTAAATGATATAGTGATATACTTAAAAATAGATAACCATATATACAAATATATAACATATATTAAGTAAAATAAAATTAAAAATAACAGAAAGAACATATTTTAATAAGCTTACAAACTTTGAATTCATTTTCCCAGGTCAGCATGTCTATTATATATACTATCTATAAAATTCTCAGCAAGAAATTAATTTTAGAATTAATTAGATATCTGAGACAACTATAATTCTCATTTCTACTGATATATTGAAAGGAATATAATGAATATTCACTTAAATATATGTTTTTTATACTACTTACAGAATTGTTCCTAAAACAACGTAACACTATTGAACTGTCTAAATATAGTTCACTTATTGGTTACGCAGAGAATATCCTATCATATTAGCAGCAATAATTAATAAATATTTTCTCTGAATGGATAGATATACAATATACATATCTACCTCCACCAAAATTATATAGATATTAAAATTGTTGCAGTGTTTTGGAGTGATAAATAGAAGAACACCATTTTTCCTGAACTGCTGTATCTGCAGTGGTTATTCAGAAATTATGATCACCATAACTCAGTACTTGCAATGATTTTTGAATGGGAAATAGTACTTTCTAGAAACACAGCCAGGCAAGTGAGGAAGTGTGCCATAGTTATTTCCTCAGTTTTCCTACAGGATAAGAGTAAGAGGCATCAGGCTCGCAAAGTGGGACCAGTTTGCTGTGCGCCACCTCACAGCTACCTATGATTGCCCGGAAAGGCAGGACCCAAAGGCACAGCAGGACTGAAGCTTCCGCTACATCGTGCTCACAACGACAGCATGTCACTTTAGATTTCAGAGTACCATTTATTTATTTATTATTGTTTTCTTCCTAAGTAATGCTGCTGCTTCACCAATTAATGCAGCAAATAGGTTCCTATCTGCCCGCCGTGGAAGAGCATCGCAGCAGTTACTGGACACTGTGTCCTGAGAGATGACGTCTGCTTGCAGCAACTGCCAGAACTCAAGGCAGCAAGCATCCTCCCACATTCCCTGCTGAACTTCTAACTTGGGAAGCTATAATGCTTCCAGCCTGTTTAATGGGTTTGAAGTTTTAATCCAGCAGAGAGGCAGCAGCATCCCGTGGTCAGTTGAATGGACTCAAGCTGCTGAATTTGGGCTAGAAATCTTTTTATTTCTCTGGAGTATTCTCTCTCCACATGAAGGGAATCAATCAAAACTGAAGACCCAGTTCCCATTTAGGAGCATTATCATGTAAAATGGACCTTTATACAGTTTTGCTCATTTCATTCTGTTTTGATATAATTCACAAGGTAGAAGAAGGT
>PVKA01040706.1:0-18580 GCA_004027165.1 Ctenomys sociabilis | reverse complement strand
TGACTCATCCACATGGATGACACAGACAAAGGATCTACAGAATAAGGTACAGGACTACAAGATAAACTCTGAGGAGACTTCACTGACCTCATCAGAAACAAAAATTACATGTGTTAGTATATAGGTCTTGCTCTATCTTGGTCTTAACCATCCAGCAGAAAAGTATAAAAATGAGGTATACACCACGGGGCCATAATAATAAGTTGAGCTGTAAATGGCTATGGTCTACAACTTCTTCAGATAACTCACTGTTGTGGAATGCTGGACTGAGTTGGATTGTGTCGCTGAGTTCAGGCACGTAAATTGGTTGAATGATGACAGTAGAGTGCCCACCCTAGTTGACAGGTGTCAACATAGGAAGGGCTATAGAAAGGAAGAATCATGATGTGTGTGTATGGACAGTACAGATGGGATAGATAACGCCATGCTTCTACACAATTCTATGAGAGGCAAGATTTGCACTAATGGTGGTTGGACAGGATATTTGGCTTCTAGTACTATGGACAACCACTAGGAAAATAACAAGGAAGAAAGTGTTAATTATTGAATATTTGATATAATTCAGGTTTAAAAAATAAGATACATACACAGCTGCACTCTCTTAATTTACTGATAAGAGACATCTCCTATAGTAATGTCTGTAAGTATAATATCATGTATGCACCTTCTATGATACCAAAACATTATGGAAACAGTTTGCAATGTATTAATTTATCAAATCCATCTTGTCAAGGTATCTTAAAACTGTCTCATTGATATTTGTACTTCAATGAAATAAAAATTAAAAGAAAAGAAAGAAAAGACAGACAGAAGGAAAAATTCTAAAGAAACATCACATGCAAGAGAATGAATTAGGTTAGGGCAGTTTTTCATTCACTTGAACAGGTTCAAGCTCCATTAGGGACCACTAGATTGTAGCGACTGTTGACAGTCTCATTTTCAAGTGTTCATATTATAAATTTGTGTTAACAGCAATAAATAGAGAAAATATGAAACTCAATTACATATCTTCTGTAGTAAAAACCCAGAAAAACACCTTATGGATGATGAGTTAGCACTGTCGTCTTCTAATAGAAAGCACATAGAAAAGGAAAATGTGCGGTCTCATGAGGCTGATGGATTAGCAGCTCTGCGTCTCTTACCTTTCTCTGCAGGAGCAATGAATACTGTGGATGCATTCAGTGCTCAGTCAGCCGGGAAAGATAGACCCTCATGTCTCCAATTCCCATATACCATATATACACACGATTTTAACTCACAGCTGAGAGGCCATGAGGAAGGAGTAAGACAGAGACACAGAGTCACACAGAGGGAACAAAGGCAGCACATTCATCTGCCAGGTGGGAAGCATCTAGGTCAGGCTGCACGTTAAAGAGTAAAAAAGGCCAAGGGCCGGCCAGATAGCTCAGCGGACTAAAGTGCCTATTTAGGCAGAGTGCAGCGGCCAGCGCTGGATCACCAGCTTGCTGTGCCAACCCCGCCCCCGGGGCACACTGAGCCGGCAACTGCCAGCAGGCATGGCGGTGCAAGCCTGTAGTCCCAGCAGTTGGGAGGCTGAAACAGGAGGATCACTATGAGTCCAAGCACGGAGTGAGATCCTGTACACCCTGAGCTCAGTACACTACTAAATAAATAAATGAATATTTCTAAAACTAGGCCAAACATTTAGTGTCTTCTGCCAGTTAGACACAGCTTTTCGCTTCCAGGTAATCTCAGACCCTAGAACTCTACCAAAAGGCAGACAGTTTTTCAATAGTGAAACTACTATCAGGATATGTTAGATTTAAGAGCATTCAATATGTGATACAGAGAAATACTGGATAAGAGAATAAATAAAGCCAGGGGACAAAACCACTGGAATGCAGGAAATAATGGTAAATTTGTAACTCAATGTTATTAAAAATATTTAAATGAATGTCATGAAAACATTGACACATAAAATAAGAACAAAGTTTAAGGGTTGGGGGCTTGTGGATTGATCTATGTGTGCACGTGAAGGAGGTACCAGGCACTTGTGGGAGGGGCAAGCAGTAACAGAAATTACAGAACAAAACATAGATTTTTATGCTATGTCAATGATTTGACTTTAGTGTTTGCCTTAAAAAGTATGTTTGCTCATTTCTCCTAAAGAAAGGAAACATAGATACATAGAAGTAGAAAATATAAATAAAATTAGAAAACATAAAACTCAATATATACAATAAAACCCAGAACAGAAGACAAAGGAAACCATGTACATTAAAAAATATGAATTGAGATGCTAATATTTCACTGAATAGTAAATCTGAATGCACTTACTTTATTTTACTGAAGCAAGCTGATTATTTAACCATATCCTATTCTAAAGTGATTTTCATTTATAAACTGAAACAAGAAACTTGAAACTAAAGACAAATGCTAACAAGATAAAACTGAGTTGGCACTAGCACTTAAAAAAAATTCAAAATTAATGCTTTAAGGAAAACAGCTTTTAAGCAGGTTGAAATATTGATGTCAACTATTCAATAAAGAGATATAAAAAATAAATTTTCTACACTTAGCATTGTAAGTTTAAAGCTTATAAAAGAAGAAGTGGCATTCCCCAGGAGAAATGGGTGAAACCATGCTACAAAAATTATTAACTCACCTGTTAAATATCAGTAGTTAAAATAGAAGAGAAAAATAATGTAGAAGTTTCGAGTTCCACATTTATGTGTGATATAACACATTCACATGTATGCATACAAACATAATATCTACTTAAAAAATGAGACATTGGGGAATGTGTCTGTTGTTTCATAGGATTTATAAACTGCTTACTAAAATGTGAGGTATTTAATCTATGGCATATGAAATATATCTATCAGGTTGACCTTTCTAACACATGTCTCAGAAAATGCAAATTTCAAAGCAATAGGTTATAATCACTAATAGAACACAAAGGAAGTACTACAATTTTGATGGGTGTTGTGCATGTATGTATGCAGTATACATATAAAATCTAAAAAAACTACTTTTGACTAAACACAACAAAGAAAAAATAAATTTGGAATCATTGTCAAGGGGGACCTTGTCACTTTTATATTTTATTTAAAATATATAAATAGAACATATTATCTTATTGAAAGAGTATATACATTAGTTTAATAACTTTACTTCTTAATATCTGAACTTCAGTTTCTTAGAGATGGAATGCAGAGGCAATAGAGGAAGGGAGGAAAGAAGGGGGAGTCCAAGGGAGTAGAACAGAGAAAGCAACAGAGTGAGTTGAAGATGAGAAAGGATCTCCAGGAGTTGACACATGAACAGAAGCCTGAATTACTTTGTGGAGATGAAAAGGTGATTTAAGAGTGGGTTTTGGGTCTTAGCCACTTTTGTGATCTGTGAGACAAAACATGGGACACCTGAAAATTGAAGGAAGTGGGGCTTCTTTTATCTCACCATTTCTGAGGCTTCAGTCCATGGTACACAGGCTGCCAGACAGAGAAACAGCCTGGAAGAAGGCCTCGCCCAGAGGCCACTGCTCACAGCACGATGGTCAGGGAAGCACAAAATACATCACAGGGCGTACGTGCCCTGGGATGGAGGCACTTGTGCCAGGCCACATCAGTGACTCACCTCTTCTAAACAGGCCCCCCTCGCAAGAGCACGTTCAGACACTGAGCTCACCAGGAGGAGAATCTGCTGATAAACACGGCCACAGCCCAACCACCCTCTAAACCCTTGCTTCTAAGAGCATGACAGTTAGGAATAATCTAGACATAAACCACAATAAAGGGCTTTGGGAGGGAGAGGAGAGAAGGGAAAATATAGAGGATCTAGCTGTGATGTCTATAAGTACCAGTACCCCACAACAAATGAAAGTTTATGTATAAAAGCATATACTAGGATTTTAAAAGGGGAAAAAATTCATAGGAATAATAGCAAATGCATGTTAGCCAGAAGAATTAAGCCAACTTAACTTGTTGAAGAGCAAGAAAGTGAGTTTAGAGAGGAGGGAGGAACTACCTCACCACTGACTTTGGAGCTGTGGGGAAGAATATGGATTTTGTTCTAAAAACTATGGGGGAAAAATGAATGTTTCTGGAAAGATGCAGGGCATGATTGACATTTTGCTGTCCTTTAATTACAATGTTTTACTTTGAGATAATTATAAGTTCACATCCAGTCATTAAATATGTACATAGATGTCCCATGTACGGTTTACCCAATTTCCTTCATTAGTAACATTGGTAGAAATGATAAGGCAGCATCACATTGGGACAGCAAACAGCAATACAGTGCTACAGAATATTCCTATCACCACAGTTATCACTCTGGTTGCTACTCCTATCATTGTTTTATATAACTAACTTATTCTTCATTGTAGTTGTCATTTTAAGATACTATATAAAGGACATCATAACCGTTTATGACCTTTGAAAACTTGCATTTTCAATTCAGCACAGTTCTCTGGAGATTCACAAATGTTACATACAACAGGAATTTGTTGCTTTGGATTACTCTCTCAATATTTTACTAGCTGCTGAATTTCACGCTATTATATTAGATATAGTTTAACTACTCCCTGAGTTTGGATTACTGAGAATAAAAGTGATATGAATATTCATGTTCACATTTTTGCATGAACAGAGGTTTTCACTCCTTTAGGAAAAGTGTCCAGTAGCAGTATTACTGGGTTCTGTAATAATTATGTATTTGGTTTTTAGGGGTACAGCTACACTGTTTTCCATAGAAACTGTACCACTTTACATTACCAAGAGCAATATAAGAGTGATTCAGTTTTTCCACATTCTGGCCTGCAGTTTATGCTACCACTTTTACGTTGGCCATTCTACTAAGCATATATTGTAGCTCATTTGCTTTAATTTGTATTTCCCTGATGTTCAGTGATTATGAACATATTTTAGGTACTTAAGTAAAATATATAATATATCTAAGTATATTTATATCAGGAAAAATGATCATATTATTTGCCTTATACCTGAGTTTTTTTTTTTACTTTCTGAGAGTTCTTTATACAACCTATATGCTCATCGTTTGAAGAATATAGACTTTTTTGTTATTTTTGTCTATGTGGTAGTATACTGTTTTCTCTTCTACACAGAAATTTTGCAGAGTATAAGTTTTAAAATTTAATGAGGTTCATTGTATAAGTTTTCTCTTTATATTTAGTTCTTTTGTGTATTTGGTGTAGGGTCTGCAGGGCGTTCAGGGTCTCACTATGTAGATCAGACTCTACCGAGCTTCCTGTCTTCAGCCTCACAAGCACTAGGATTACAGGCACACACCACCATGTCCAGTCTCAATGGAGTGCACCCCAGGGCAGGGCCAGCACCACATGTGGGGATCGAACCCAGCCTCTTCACTCTCCCTAAGCAGATGCTTTAGTCAGCTGAGCTACCTGGCTGGCCTTATGTATAGGTCTTTTAAAATGAATTTTAAGAACACATTTCCTAGTCTGAGATCTCACAGAATTCATCTATGTTTTTCCCAAGACAGAATTTACAGTTTTCATTGAAATCCTCTATCCATTTTGAGTTAATATTTTGGACATAGATTACCATTTGTTCATTTGTTTATAGATAGGCAATTTCTTGAGTTTGTATATTTCCATGTAAATTGTAAAATAATCTTGTCCACATCGTGCAAAATTGTACAGAAATTTAAATGGAATCAATTAAACCTGTGTGTCAATTTGAGAATTTACATCTTTACCATATCGAGTATCATACTCCACAAACTCAATGTATTTCTGTTATTTTAAATCTCACTTGGTCTCTTGCATCAATGTTTTATAATTTTAGCATACAAGTTCTATGTATACTGTGTTATATTTACCCCTCATATTTCTTTTTGTTTTTCTTTCAGTGATTTTGTATGACACTACAGTTAGAACTTTGGTGTTTATACGTTAATTGTTAGCACACAGCAACACCGTGTTCTGCGCTTATCTCACAATCCACATGCAGTTACTACTGACGGGGCAGGAAGTCCAGAAGTCCCACAGCATCCCCACTGCCCTGACCTTGGCAGGGCTCCTACTTGCCTTTCTACGTTTACACCTTGGTGGGTGGCCTAGGGCACCCCAGTACAGGCTGGCCGACAGACCTGTGAAGCCCTCTTCTGGGTTTGGCTACAATAAATGAATATTTTTCCGTGAAACTGGAGTAAAATGATTAGAGGAGGATGGAGGGAAGAGGGTAGGAAGGGGAAGGGGACTGCAACAAGAAAATAAGCTGGATTACATTCATACACTCACTACCAAAGATGAACATAAATATCACATGCTGAAACACACGCTAATGAAAGAAAAAAAGCATTTCTCTATTGCTATTCTCCCTACTTATGGACCAGAAAAGGTTTTATATTTTTCCGTTTTACCTTCTTTTGGTTTGTGTCTCCATTGACATTTCAAGATTGCCAACATTTTTGGTTTTAAATCTTCAATTTTTGATAGAAAACCAAATAAAGAAAATTGAAAAATGGAGCTGGACAATGTGTCTTCTCTTAACCTTTCAGAAACTTCTGTGTTTCTTTCATCTGTATTACCTAGAGTTTTTATTGTTCTTAGAGTAGCAGAGGAAAATACAACTGTACCATCTTCCTAAAATGTGTGTTTGCATTTCAAAGCTTACTCTGGTGGTTTTCAGGAAGTAGGCTATACTTTGACTAGTGCCCAAGAACAGTCACTAGGTCACAGCACCTGTCATCCATAGAAGCTCTACAATACATTAGCCACAACTTGTAGAAAATTAACACAATCTTTTGATGTGTTATTTGAATATATCTGGTAAATCACTTCATGTATTTTGAAAGTGAAGGCAATAGGACTTATGATACATTAACTGTTAAAGGAAAGAAAAGATTCAAAGATTATTCCAGGATTTGAAACTGAATGCTGGTGCTAGTGACTGACATGGAGAAGGTGGAGATAAGGGCACAGGAAATCAAGAGTCTACTTTAGATATGTTGAATTGTGGGTGTCAATATAGGCATTGTTGAATACTTTGTAAGTACCTTGAGTTTTGAAGCTCAGGTGAGAGGCTATGATTAGATGGATGAATCTGAAATAGATCAGCCTCCAATTACGTATTCTGTATAGCTATGACACCCAGTGGGTATAGAAACAGAAGAGAAGACACTCTACCAGCCTTCAGACTAGTGGTGCTCCTTTGAAGTAGTTGTCACCCCAATAGGTATTAGATACTTGCTACTCTCCTTTCAAGGGAAAGACAATCTTGCCTTTGCCATCTTCAATTCACTCCCCTACATGAATAGAAGGTAAGTGGTGCAATATGAGAATTATGTGCACTTTCTTAGAGAAGCTGTGACAGTATATGTAAGGGTCACACTGGAAGCCTTCAAGTTTCAAAGAGAAATTTCTCCCTTGACCCACAGTCATCTTAATTCCTCCATGCTGTGCTCTGGCACACTCCCTCAAGTGTCTGAAAATCACAAGTTGCAGAGAGCTTAGCATACCGCCAAGCAAGAGCTGTTCTAAGGTAGAACTTAAAATATGCTAACAGGAATATAAAAACACTAAATTTATTTTACATCCAGAAGACTCATCCTAGAATATTCATCCTCAGCTGTGGAACTTTATGTTTCATTTAATGAAACTGAAGGCATTTGAATAAAAAGTTGAAAAATTTATAATAAACAACTGTTTGTCAAGATAATTTATTACTAATATGCTGTGTGCTTGTGGATATAATTTTATGCTGTTTAGATGCAAATGTACAGAATTATTTTTCATATCTTTAAGTGCTATCTACTCTGTCTTTACTCCATTCTCAAACAGTTTCCTGAGCCCTTTGTCCTTTAAAGCTGTGCAAATTTGATCTAACCTGATATATTCTTAGTACAATTTTCAATTTATTGATTATTCCTTTTGGATGCACATACGCCTGCTCATTCCATCTTTATCATTTTATTTTAAAGAAAATTTAAAAAAATAAAAGTGATACTTAATATCAACACAAGGTGATAGGAAGTTACCAATAGTTTTACACTGCATATTGTTATCTTCAGTATAATTGCTCAGATAGGCATGCAAAATTGATCAAACAATAAAAGCATTGTTATTTTCAATAAAATGAGATTGAGACTACAAATATCTTAGCAAATATATATATATATTTTCCTCTTCCTTTTTTTTTCTATTTTCTTCCATACCAGTTGTTCTTTCCTTTTGAGCAGTTTCTTTCCCTTTCACAATATCTATTCTATCTTTTAGATGTTATTTACTCTTTAAAGTTCTTAGACTACAGAGACAATACAATGTTTACACAATGATTCTCATTTATTTCACTTATGAGTATGGGGTATGGTAACATCTACTTACCTATAAACATTTAAAGTTTATCCTTTTTATAGATGAGTAGTTCTCCATTCTATAAAAATACACCTTTTTGGTGCTGAGGATTGAACTCATGATCTTCCACAGGCAAGTGCTAGAATGAATCCAGCCTACCACATCACTTTCATCCAGTCCTCAGATGATGGCCATTTGGGTCGTTCCCAAGAGTTAGCTAGACAAATTGTACTGCTATAAACATGGTTGCACATATATCGCTGTGGTATGATGTTTTTAATTCTTCTAGAAAGATACCAAGAAAAGGTATAGTTGGGTCAAATGAGATCTCTAATCCTACTTTTTTTGAGAAATCTCCATGCGGCTTTCCACAGTGGTTGACATGCTCTTGTGGTTAAACACTCAAAAAGAAACTTCACTTTTAAAGAATCATCAAATCCAGTGTGTAAACTAAGAAACCCAACATACCCCAACAGGGATCCACTTCAGGGGACACAAAGTCCCAGGAAAAAGTGAAAAGGCTACTACTGTGTTATGTATAAGTCTTACTCAGAAGTGCTTATAGGATACATTTATTCCATCAATACATCTTTATTCACTCATTTGCCATCTAGATTTATTTAAGGTATAATTTTAAGTATTTACTATTCTCTTTTAGAGGGAAGGACTATCTTTCCTCTACCATGTTCCATTCACGAAGAGAGGAAAATGTATGGCCCTCCACATGACACCTACTAGGCTCTGTAATCCTGCTTGAAGGCCATTCTCTGTGTACTTGTGACCCACCCATATCTTTCACAATGGCCCAATCTTCCCACAGGGTCCCCACAAGAACTTCCCAGAGTCTGTGCTCCTGCAGGAGTATTGCCTGGTGTGAGGAACCTAAGACCTGAGGTACAGTCCAAGGTGGCTCTTGGCAGGTGAAAAGAGTGTGTGTATCCAATAATTCAAGTTTGAACTTGCTTCTCATTTCATTATAAAACCATATTTGTCAAACTAGAAAGCTAAAATATGTTTTATTTAGCAGTTTCTTGGCTTGACTCACAAAATCTTTACATATTTACACATATGGCAAATTATCTACTCATACTGTTCCCTGAAGTCTCCCCAGTATCAGAGGCAAAGCAAGTACTATTTCCATATAGTACACCACATCTACATGAACAATGCCTTAGAGCCTTGATTTGAGAAGTAACTTTCTTCAATTTACCGAGCATATGCAGATTTAGAAATGTTATCTACTCTGTATTATGTCTGTTAGGATAAAACAATTTATTCATTGTTTTTAAAAAATTGGTTATTTAAAATGTATGGACTGAATACTAACTATACCTTCAACTCCATTCCAGGGATGAGACAGCATGGTCTCTTCCTCCTAGAATTCAGGTCAGTGACAGACATAAAGCAAGCAATTACAGCAGAAGTCTATGGTAACAAACAGTGAGACTATGGATGGGGTACCTCATTCATTATATTCATTAGCAAAGTGAAAGAAATAACCTGGAAGAAGCCATTTCTAGGAGTGTGAGACACATTCTCACTCCTAGGGTTTACAGAGTTCCTTCTCTGTTCTGTCCTCGGTTGTTGTGCATTTCCTAGGGCTTTCACAGCACAGTTGTAATTTTGCCCCTAGAACTCTCCTTGGAATCCTGTTTTCTGATTCATCATTAGTAAATGGTTGTAGACATATACTCACACTTTGTACTTAAGCTTAATCCAGACTTTACCGTGCTGGCCTAAATAATTCATGTTTCTGGAAAGAATGTGACTCATTTATCACCATCAGGTTGACCAAGTCTTGTTCCATTACAGCATCAGCTCAACGTCCACAAGAATCATCTAAATGAGACCAAATGGGGATCTTCAGCTGATTCTCCTTAATTATAGCTCTCAAACTACAGCACCTCACCAGCCATCTTTTCAGTGTCCTTCCAGTTTTCACCTGCCAGTCAAGACAAAACCACAGGTTCATATTGCTGAGCTTCACATCTCAGGACTCACATCTATTCTGGTTTTCTGCTGCTGAGAGATTCCTATTATATGTGAGTCATAAATTTGGACAAAATACAGAGAAGATAGTTTCCCTTGGCTCCACAACATCTGGAATCTTCTTGGAAGACTCAGCTATAGATGACCTAAAAGATTGGCCTGAAACCAATTAAGGCTTTGCTTACTCAAACATCTCAAGATTGAGACTGATTTTTTTTTCTATATTTTGGGAAACGATCTACAGGGTGGTCAGGATCTCACTACTATAAAGGACTTGTAGTGATTCTCTGGTTTACAGCCTCCCAAGTGCTGGGAATATAGGCATGCACCACCATACCCAGTCTCAATTTCCGTTTCAGAGCACCCCAGAGGTGGGGCTGGCACTGCAGTTCCAGGGATTGAACACTTGGCCCCTGCACCTGCTTGCAGGTGCTTTAATACACTGAAGTATTTAGCTGGCCTAGATTGAGATTGATACTGGCTATCAGTTAGGATGTTGCTTGGTTCTGCTAGTCAGAACATCAGCATATGATTTTCCTGTCTCATTGTTTATCTGCTCACAACATAGTGACTGGTTTCAAAGAGCAATTTGAGCACCTTTTATGATCTAGCACTTCAAGTCACATAGGATCACTTTTGCCTTATTCATGGATATGCCCAAATTTTCAGAAGTGAATTCCTAGACAATTGTCCCCTGGAGTCCCAAATTTTCAAGTGGGAGAAATATCTATAACCCATTGTAAAAAAGTGTAGGTTGGATGAGAGATTGGATTGCTGAGACTCTGGAAAAATAAACTGTCATAGACATTGTATAAAAGAAGCTCTGATACCCATATATGCTTCCCAAAGTCAAAATGTAATAATATTTGAGCTCTTGTATGTTTTGATAAGTAAATTTTTATCTAATTCTAGTCATAAAAAGAGAACTTAGAGTTTCTTTTCCAAATATTCTTAGTGTGTTTATAAACAAATAGTATGACAAAGAGTTTAAGTTTGCCTAAATAACTACTCATAGTATCTTACCATGCAGTAGAGTTTTCTTCTCTTTTTCCTTTTTACTTTTTTCTATGTGTTTGTTACAGGGTGTTCAGGGACTCACTACACAGATCGGACTTATAGTGAGCCTCCTGTTTTCAGCCTCCCAAGCACTGGGATTGCAAGACCACACCCAGTCTCAATAAGCCCCAGAGGCAGGTGTGGGGCTGTCACGGCACTCCTGGGTTTGAACTCCTATCACTGAGCCTGCCAAGAAAACAGGTGCTTTAGCCCACTGAGCTGACCCTAGAATTTTCTTCTTGCAGTATAGTCCTTACATAAAAATGCTTCACATAACTGTCATTGCTCATCTATCATGTTAAATATAATATCCAAGTAATTAACAGTATTTCTATACTTCAAAACTAGAGTTGATGACTTTTGAAAGCTAAGATTTTCATAGTCATGTTAAATTTTCAGGAATTTGACTATTAGAATAAGTATGTAACAAAGACCTCAGGTGTGTAAGTTGGTATAACTACATATAGTAACAGAGGCTAGCAAGGCAAAAGCATAATTGCTCCAAATTTGTCTGTAGACATTTATTGCCCTTAAGAGTCCTGGGACTATAATGTTTCCCTCATCCAAAACTAATCACTGACACTTTATAATTTGAATGCTGACAAATTTCCACTCAGTTACTGTCAGAGCTTGAATAATTATATTTAAGAGACTTTCTTCTGGAATGTTTCATATATTTTTAGAGAACAGTTTTGGAGTTCAGTTTTGAAGGTTTCATTGATCAAGAGAGTATTTTTAAAAACTTAATTTCTGAAAATAATGATATATGAATACTGAATACAGATAAAACATATTAATTTATGCTGCCTTTAATCTCTTGAAAGTAACCTGTTGGTTTTCACACAGAATTGCTTCTATGATCTACAAAAATATTTTAAAATACATTTTACTTTATGAAAAAGTAAAATTTCATGACAAAATAATAACAAAACAATAATAAGTACACTATACCATGTCTCATAATCTTAGAAGTACCTACTCAGAATACAAGATAAAAGGAAAAGTCTCTTTGAGACAGGAAATAGGTAACAGCAGGAACTTTCTGTTTAGTGATCTAAGAGGAATCAGCAGGATACTGAAAAAAATAAAAATCAAATTGTCAACAATAATGACTCTGCATATATTTTGCTCCTTATCCATATTAACCTAGTGTAGAAAATATTTAAAGTATTATATCTATGTTATTCATTTTTAAAAATGAAACATGCAAAAAAAATCAGTCTACCCATCATTATATGACAGGTAAAAGCGAACATTAGTTGGTTAATATATTTGATCTCATAAGTATGCATATCAGGATAATTTTTAACCCTAAAGGAAAAGTTAATGAAGAAAACTAATTTAGTTTCTGAAGAAATAAACCTCATGAGTATCTATGAAATTTCAACAAAAATTAAGATAACTCACAAGAAAAGGCTTAATACATTCTAAAGGAAAGTAATTACACAGTGAGTTAATTATTCAGCAAAAAAGAAATTATTTGAAAAAAAGAAAGATGAAGTACAGAATTACAAGTAATAGATCATCAAAAACATAGAGATTAAGATCACAAAAAAATTTATAAATCATACAGCTAAACATTTTCCTGTAAAGAACTGATACAGATTACTAAAAATGAGAGCCTCCCTTACATAGGACAAAATAATGGTGATCAAAAAGTAACAAAAATGTATAATAAACACCTAAATGATATTCAAAATTGATAATCATTCATAATGTCACATGATCCAATTTTGGAAACATAAAATTAATGTTGCATTAATTACAAAACAAAGTATCCAGTTCTGTCAATAGTACATTGAAATAAGTAATTGCCAACCACAGCTAATAATCTAAATTGATATACATTTTAGAAAAGTACAATTTAATTATTAGTTACATTAATACCACTCAAAATCTTTGACCAAATAATTTTTTCAGGTCTAATTTGTGATTCTAAATTGACAAGATAACACAATTTTTATAGAAGTCATTTAGCATAGCACTGTTTATAACCATAACTACAATGAACAAATATTTAAATTTAGAATATCACAATTATGAACAATATATTTATATAAATAATAAAGGTTTTACAAAACTTTTAAAATACTATGAAAAATTATATATGAAAATGTAATGTAGCAATATTAAAGAGGGCGCACAAATATTTAATATTTTTTCAACCAAGTAAACTATGTATCAAGGCTATGGAATACAGTATTACAAAAAGTTAACTGTAATTTTGGACTTCAAGCACTATAAAAATTAAATTTTTTAAATTTTACTTTTCTTTGCTCTCTACATTTTCAAATTAAATGTAAGTAACTTATTATTAGACAAAGAACCTAGAGAAAAATTGTTTAAAACATTCAAAGTAGAAAAAAAGAAACATTAACTTCTAACATTTGTAAGAGAAAGTACGAGGAACTCTTGAAGACATAGGGTAGGAAAAGAGTTCATGAACAGAAATATATTTGCACGGGAAACACTTGAAAGAATCAACAACTGGGATCAACTCTTCTTAAGGAGTTTCTGTACGTCAAAACAAAGTGAAAAGACAACACTCAAATTTTCAAAAAATGCTAACTTATAAGCAATCAGACAAAGGTCTGCTGTCTAGAATATATAAAGAACTAAGATATAACAGGGCCCTCAAATTTAAAGACCCAGTTCAGAAATGGGCATATGAGATGAATACACACTTAACAAAGAACAAAATTAAAGAAACAAATAAATATATGAAAAAATGCTCCAAATCACCAGCCATCCATGAAATGCAAATAAAAACAACACTGAGATACCATCTCACTCCAGAAACAATGTCTATTATAAGGAAATCAACCAACAACAAATGTTGGAGAGGTTGTGGGGAAAAGAGAATACTTCTCCACTGCTGGTGGGAATGTAGACTGGTACAACCATTGTGGAGCTCAGTGTGGAGACTTCTCAAAAGAGTAGGACTGGAAATCCCATTCAAGCCAGCTATCCCCCTACTGGGAATTTTCCCAGAGGAACTGAAAATATTATATCATAGTAATATATGTGTATCTGTGTTTATAGCAGCACAATGTGTGATAGCAAAATCTTGGAAACAACCAAGATGTCTGTCACATGAGGAATGGTTGAAAAAGATGTGATATTTCTATATAATGGAGTATTATTCAGCATTAAGGATGATAAACTTGAAGCATTTATATTGAAGTGGATGCCACTTGAACATATACTCATAAGTGAAATAAACCACACACACATGTGCAAATATCATATTGTTCCCTAGTATAAGAAGTGAAAAGAACAAATACAAATAGAAATGTACAACAACAACTAAAAACAATTAAGTAAGATAGGGCAAACTGAATAGCATATGCTGCAGGGTACTAATTACCTTTCCTTCTGGATGGTTAACAATCTAAGTTCACAGGTAAAAAAATTGGAGAAACAGAAGAGCGACAAGGTCACCTAACATTTTGGCCCTAGACTTTCAAGGTCAGCGAAGACTCAGGGCATAGGAGAACCTGTACTGTAACATCATGAAACTCAGTTGTGTCCCAAATTTTCTGATAAAGGAGATTATGGAGCCACAAAGGAAGGAGACTGATGATCTATAGTGTGCCTGGGGAAAGTCCCATGGAGAGAAAACTTTCTCTCAGGCTCTCACATAGAGCAAACTGGTCAAGAATTGGCTGTGACTCATCCACATGGCTGACACAAAGGATCTACAGAGTAAGGTACAGGATTACAAGGTAAACCCTGAGGGGACTTGACTGACCTCAGAAGCAAAAGCTACATTTTTTGTTATATAGGTCTTGCTCTATCTCGGTCTTAACCATCCAGCAGAACAGTATAAAAATGAGGTACATAATATAGGGCCATAATAATAAGTTGAGCTGTAAATGGCTATAGTCAACAACTTCTTCAGATAACTCACTATTATTGTGAAATGCTGCATTGTGTTTGATTGTGTCACCGAGTTCAGGCACCTAAAATGATTTAATGACAGTGGAGTGCCCATCTTTGAAAGGTCTAGACAAAAAAAGGGAGATACAAAGGATGATATGTTTGTATAAACAGTACAGTTAGGATAAATATGCTGTGCTTCTTCATAATTCTATGAGAAGCAAGATTTGCACTAATAGTGGTTGGACAAGATATTATGTCGGCTTCTAGTACTATGGACAACCACTAGGAAAATAACAAGGTAGAAAGTATCAGTTATTGAATCTGTAATATAGTTCAGGTATAAAAAAATAAGATAAGCAAACACCTACACTCTCTTAATTTACTAATAAGAGCTATCTGCTATAATAATGCATGCACCATGTACGATACCAAAACATTACGAAAACAGTTTGCAATGTTTAGTTATCAAATCTGTCCTGTTAATTTGTCTTGAAACTGTCTCAATGCTATTTGTTCTTCAATAAAAAATAAAAGAATATGTACCAAATGCTAAAAAAAAAAAAACTTCTGACATTTAAGATAACAACAAATAAAACAATAACTTTGGTTTTAAAATGCTTCTCATATTTAAAATAAAAATTCAATATTTTTTCTCCTAAAATTCCACCAAACAGGGCTCACAAGATAGCTCAGCTAACTAAATGCTTGCTTAGGTAATTGCAGGGGCCAGGGCTGGATCCCTGGCATGACATGGTATGCTGGCCCTGCCTCTGGGCACACTGGGCTGGCAATGGACTCAGGGTATGGTGGTGCATGCCTGTAATCCCAGTACTAGGGAGACTGACAACAGGAGGATCACTATGAGTCGGAGCTGCACAGTGAGACCCCGCACCAAAACAAAAAAATTTAAAAATCATTGTTTTTCCTATCTGAGTCCCTCATTTTAGTCCACTTTGACTGCACACCAATTTCCTTGTCATTTATGCCTACCAAGCAATTCAGAGTCAAGTATCATTCTGAGCAAAATAATCAGTCACACCGCTCCACTTTCCTAATGCAATTATTTACTCACTTTTCCCTCTTTTCTTTTATATTCTGTTTTCATCACTTGAACTTGTGATGCAGAAGATACATTTCAGCAGATGCTGCCACTCTTCATAAAAGAGGACATAAAAATAATTGAAATAAGGATAGTATAATACTTAATTTGTGACCAAAGCTTTCAAACTGTTGAAGGTCTAAAAGGAGATCTAAATTTAGTCATTTAAAAATCTTCTCTATTAAAATTAAGAGCAGCTCTACATTTTTATGCATAGTGATAACAAAGGTGTTCAGAAAAGGAAACCAAGAAAACTATTTTCTCTACAAAGCAGTCTTCTTGGCTGCTGGCATGTTGCACCAGCCAGTTACCAGCTGAAATGTGTCTTTCGGTTCCACCCTTTGCCTGTGCGTGTTTACCCCTCATCCTTGTACCCCTTCCAGGAAGCTTCTTCTTTCAAATAAAGATGTTCTGTTCTTCTGTACTGATCCTTAAGAAGGTTTCCCTCTGGTCTAAAAGCTGTCCATCAACTTCATAAGCAAGGCCTGGAATTATAGAAGAGGGTGAAACGATTTCACCTCTTGCTGGTAACGCTGCATATCTGATGTTTTCTGAATAAAGCAATGACCTGCAGATGTTATGTATCTGCCTTCCATCCATTATCCTTAGGAATCTGCTCATGGATACATTATGTTATCATAACTGTCTGCTATCAAATATTGAACCTTCTCTTAACATAAGTTGATCACATTATATTGAAGCCCAGATTTAATATTACTTTCACATATTGAGTGTCTGCACTGTAAATATTGTAGTATTTCCTTGTGTGGTAAAGCTGTGGATTTATGTTAAAACAAGTATTTCTAAAATGTCTTCCCAAATTGAATTAAACATTCATTTACATGGCTTTCAGAATGTCAGAATAATATTCTAGGACATTATAATTATCTCTATAAAGATGCAGCTATTTTTTTTTTGATACACAAACTCTGAAAAAATGTTAAGGTAGCATAGATGGTCTCACCCAATCTAAATCCTACAAGGACAAAATCAAGAAGCTTAACTAGTAGGTGGGATTTGGAGTGATGTTAACTCTCCAAATGGGACACAAAGATGTTCGTGGTTTATCAGTTTACATTTTTGTATTTGTTTTTCCAAATTTGAGTCCTCATCAGATTTTTCTGTTATATGAACTGAGCTGGTGTTGTTTACTATCTTAGTCACTTTTCTTCTTGCTAACACACAGTAGTTGGCAGCAAAACATAAAGGACGAAAAGTTGGGTTTGGTTTATAGTTTGTAGAAATTGCAGCCCATTGTTGCCTGTCTCTGGGGCAGGACAGTCAGGCAGAGGAGCACTGCAGAGGAAAAAGATGCTCCCAGCAAGGAGCCAGAAAGCAGAGGGACAGATGGAGAAGTCAGGAGGGGAGACACAGCCTTGGCTCAAGGCCACAGCGACCCCCCTTCCAGGAGGCACCACTCCATGCGTGAGTCAGCTGCAGGCCCTCAGAACCTGTCACCTTCCAGAAGCCCCACCTACCAGTGCGTGATGCCCTTGGGGGACATCTAGATAGGAACTCGAATTATATATAAGGCATTCTGTTCTTCTGTACTGATCCTTAATAAGGGCTTCCCTCTGGTCTAAAAGCTGTCCATCAACTTCATAAGCAAGGCCTGGAATTATAGAAGAGGGTGAAACAATTTCACCTCTTATATATAATTGATTAAAATCATTTCTATGACATATTTCATAAATACCTTCTCTGTGTACAAAGTTAAGTCATTAAAGTATATAAAAGTAAAATTAAAGAAAATGATTAGAGAATTACAAAGTTAAATTCCATGTTCCTCTGTAAAGATATCCATGAATAATTTTTAAATTTGCATCTTTCCTTCTCTTTTTCATGGGTTTTTGTCTATATATGTGTGTGCAAATATGTATAAGATATGTAAATACTCCATTGACATTCAACTACCTTAGGTTCTTGAACTCGACACCACAATCCAACACAGTCCAGCATTCTGCAACCATAGGGAGTTATTCAAAAAAATTGTCGACCATATCCATTTACAGCTCGGCTTAATATTATGGGCTCACGATGTATACTTCATTTTTATACATTTATGCTTTTCTGATGGATGGGTGTAGACAAAGGAAGGGTTGTAGAAAGAAAAAATCAGGATGTGTGTGTATAGACAGTACAGTTGGGATAGATAACGCTGTGCTTCTACATAATTCTATGAGAGGCAAGATCTGCACTAATGGTGGTTGGACAGGATATTATGTCGGCTTTTAGTGCTATGGTCATCCACTAGGTAA
>PVKA01040705.1:0-18582 GCA_004027165.1 Ctenomys sociabilis | reverse complement strand
AGAGAAATCTTTTTCTCAGGCTCTCACAGAGAGCAGTCTGGTCAAGCATTGGCCGTGACTCATCCACATGGATGACACAGACAAAGGAACTACAGAATAATGTACAGGACTACAAGATAAACCCTGAGAAGACTTCAATGACCACATAGGAAATATAAAGTTCATGTGTTGATATATAAGTTTTAATCTATCTGGGTCTGAACCATCCAGCAGAAAAGTATAAAAGTATAAAAATGAAGTATACATCGTGAGCCCATAATATTAAGCTGAGCTGTAAATGGATATGGTCAACAATTTCTTTGAATAACTCCCTATGGTTGCAGAATGCGGGACTGTGTTGGATTGTGTTGTCGAGTTCAAGCACCTAAGGAAGTTGAATGTCAACGGAGTGCCCACTTTTGACAGGTGTAGACAAAGGAAGGGTTGTAGAAAGGAAAAATCATCCTGTGTGTGTATAGACAGTACAGTTGGGTTAGATAACGCTGTGTTTCTACATAATTATATGAGAGGCAAGATCTGCACTATTGGTGGTGGGACAGGATATTATGTCGGCTTTTAGTGCTATGGTCATCCACTAGGTAAATAATTATTGAATCTGTGATATAATTCAGCTACATAAATACCTGTAAATATAATATGTATGCACCTTGTACAATACCAAAACATTATGAAAACAGTTTGCAATGTATTATTTCATCGACTCTGTATGGTTATGGTGTTTTGAAACTGTCTGATTGACATTTGTATTTCAATAAAAAAAAAAAAAATGGAAAAAAAAAAAAAAAAAAAACAAAGGCACAAAATCAATAATACTAACCAAAAAGTTGCAAACAACAGGGGAATACAAAACACTGGGACCAACACAAGTCCAACATCTAGCAAGGCAAACATTAAATCCCATAGTTCCAACTGGAACACCTGAAGCAGTCTGTGCTGAGTTGTGAGTTCCAAAGGCCCTACATGGTGCCACCCCATGGCACTCTTGGTGGTAGCTCCCATGGTTTCCTTCTCAGGCCTGCTTTGCTCTCTCCTTGCAGCTTCCCTTAGATGATCCACGTTCCTGGTTTTTCCAAACTTCTGGGATTTCCACTGAATAGCCTTCTCTCTCACAGCTTCACACACTGCCTCTTCAGGGGCACACTACTTGGCTTCCCACGCCTTCTTCTGAAATCATGGTGGAAACCTTTTTAACCTCAGAGCTGCTGCATTCTGCATGCACCTAAAACCATCACCATATGGATGATGCCATGGCCTGTTGCCAGCTGGAGCGGTAGCCAGGTTTTCCTTTCTTTTGGTTGTATGGGTTGAGCGCCCGGGTGGCTGAGCACTCTGACCCTGATTCCCAGGAACAAATTCTCCATGCTGGCGCCATTCTGGAACGTGGTGTGGCCGCTGCTGCCATTCTGGACATGGGGCTCTGCAGCTTCCTTCTCAAGTTCCTGACCTTTCCGGTTCCAAGGCAAAGGGTAGAGACCTGCCTCCTCCTGTGGTGCTCTCAGGCCATCCTTTCCATTCTCTTGTTCCTTCTCCATAATAGAGATCCTCTCAGGTCCATCTTTGCAGTCCACAGCTTTCTTGGTGCTTCCTTTCTGGTCAAATTCACAACATTTTGGACCATCCTGCTGGGCTCCTTGCTCTTCATTCTCAACATAAATCTGACTAAAAGCCCCCAATAAAAGCCATGCGACCACCCCAGTATTTGGCTGCTTTGAAATATCTTTTGAAAGATTAATCAGTCCACCATGCTTAAACTCAGTCTCAGGCAAAATCTCTGGACATGAGCAAAATTGAGATAGTCTTTTGGCTAAACTATAGCACAAATCATCTGGAGTCCAACAACCAATGCAGTCCTTCCAAGCAGAAACTTCCCCAGCCTGGTCTTTAGAGGCCAGCTTTCTATGAGCCTTCTGGTCTTCTAAGCTCTGATCAGAATTTCTCAAACAGAACAGCCAAAGCTGTTTCAGTGCTTTGCTTGTAGGCTACATCTCTGAACCTTTTCTATCTCTTCCCATAATCCAGTCCCCAAAACTTGTAATCCACATGGTCAGGTTTGGCCACAGCCATGACCCTACTCCTGCAGTACCAAATTCTGTCTTAGTTACTCCTCTCTTGTTGCTGAGACAAATACCCAACACCCAAAATGAAGGAAGAAAGGTTTATTTAGCTCACAGTTGTTGTAGCGATTTCAGTCCATACTTGGCTGGCTCCAAGGGAGAGGGGCACATGACAGAGAGCAGCAGTTCATGGCAGTGGAACAACAACAGTGCAACAAAGAGCAATGGCTACAGAAAGTGTCTGTCTCTTATATTACATTCAGGCTCTCTGCCCCAGGGTGGGATATAGTACTCACACCCATAATCCCAACAGTACTAAAGCCCATAATCCTGGCCTTGGATCACACATAATCCCAGTGGATCATGAGTTAATCACAAACTCTAGAAATCCCCACCCTATGACTACATGAGGCTTTGGGGGAACAACTAGACACAAACCGTAACATATCCAAAGGAAATGGAGTTATTATACTGAAGAAAGCCTTGTACTCCCACCACAGTTACAGCACCATCCACAGTAGCCAAGACTTGAGAGCAACCTATGTACATGCACGAGGAAGGCGAGGCACATGTGCACGATGGAAGGGCAGTTGGCCTTGCAAGCGACAGCAGCCTGTCACTTCTGGTGTCCAAGGTGTACCCTTAAAGCACTCTTCCAGATTCAGTTAGGAATGGCAGGAAGAGTACACTGTTGGAGTTTGCTCATGTACTCAATCTAAACATTTCAAAAGTAGAGAATAGAAGGATCATCACCAATTGCAGGAGGCTATAGGGTGGGTACCTGCCAGGGAAGACATTGGTTACAGGGTACAAAGTTTCAATCAGACCTCAGAAACAGCCCTTCATGCCCATCGTGCAGACAGTGAGCACAATAAGTAGTCATGAATTGTGTATCTCAAAGTTACTGAAAGCCCAGATAGCAAATGTTTTTAAGCACTAAAATGTGATTAGTATGTGAGCCTATGTATTTGTCATTTAGCCAGACTCAGTCATTTTACCTTGCACACAGATCATAAGGTCTCATGGCACCCTGTAATATATATATGTAATTATTTGTCAATTAAAATTAAAATGGAAAACTTTCCCTTCCCTGTATAATGACAATTAAATTTTACCTTTGCACGTTAGTTGGCTGTATTTAGGTTCAGGATGCAAACTCATAGCTCAGAACGTGTTTGCAGACAGTGATGGACAGTGAGCGCTGCTGACAGATAGCACAGTGCCACATCTTAGCTTCTGTGCTGCTGCTGAGGACCTGGTGGTGGGTGAAGCAGGCTCGTGAGTGGGGGGCTGAGCACAGTCCCACGTGCAGACCTGCAGAGGAAGCCGTGCCCAGCAGGGGACACTTGACTTGGTTTCCCCTGTGACAGTGCAGTCATGTACCTACACCTCATTGTGACATTGAGTGAAGGTGTCAGAGTTGGTCCACTCTGCCTTTGGTGAGGTGACACCATGTCTGTGTGTGAGCAGCATCCAGTGTGTGTGGAACAGATGACAGATCTAGTGAGAGAGCTGGGTATTCAGAGAGGGTAGACAGCAGACTGTGCTTGACAGACGTTTCACCTCTGAGTGTTCTTGCAGGTAACAACAGCAATCTGAATTGCCTTTTCATATGCATTCAAAAAATTCAAACCCAAATATATAGTTCTTTGACACATTGGTTGACAGCATTCATCTTTTCTAAAAATCTTCTAGACCTGTTGAAAGTTCAAAATAACTCAAATTAACTTTATCCATTGAAAATTCCCTCTAGATATATAATTTCATCCAGAGAAAATGACAAATTTCAAGCCATCAATAAAGTAGATAGGGGCAGAAGCTATTATATCCATCTGAGTGGCAAGGGGGAATATATCTGATGGTACATGACCTAAGCATAAATTTTAAACTTGCAACATTCAAAAAACTTCCAGTGCTTCTACTGAGTTGTCATGTGCCAGGGTGACTTAGAACATTTTTATTCTTCATGTTTCTCTAGCATAAGAATGTATAGTGTCTTGCGTGGTCACTGTGGCTTACACATGCAGAATGAGGAGAGGAACACCAGGGCAGTGTCAATAGGCCTGGGGACTGTTGCCAGCCCCTTGGGTCCCACACTCGAGCATCTATAATCCTGTGGACATAGATGGAAATGTGGAGCAGGAGCACATTGTGGGCGGCCCATAGCATGAATCCTAAGGTTTGGTCCCCTGATTTCAGACCAAGCTCTCTTTTCTGTCCTAGGTGTAGAGAGAAAAACATATGTCACCCAGTTGAAAACTGAGGCTGGTCTGTGTAAGGCAAAGTGCTTAGACAAATACTGAAAACATGGTGCTTCTAAAAAATTTATAGTAGTATCATTTTTGAAAACACATTATTGCTTTTTATAAGCTTTAATAATCCCTTCAGAACTGTGGTACAGGCTGGCTCCTGATTGCTTTGTGGTTGCTTGCTGGTATGTTTTTTCTTTCATATCCAGCAGGCACAATTTTCTGAGGGCAAAGACTATTATTTTACTTTAAAAAAAAATATCTTGTACAACACCTCTGGCACACTACTGAAAACACATGATATGAAGGTTGTTAAATAAAAGCACTTTTCAACAAGAAAAGATCCTTATATAAAACTCGAATTATCTGGAAGGCACTATGACCCAATAGACTTAAGCTCTCCTTTTGACCAAGTTTTCTGTCTTTGGGCTACAAGTTTAATCCCTACCTGCCCACTGTGCCAGAAAGAACTCAGGTGCCTCCAGTCTCCCCTTTCCATTAGTCTGGAACCTAGAAGGCTCCTCCCTTTGAGCTGGGACAGCTGCAAACCCCCGCTGCGGGCTCAGAGCAGTTCCCTTAGGCTGTAGGTGGAAGGTGCACACACCGTTTAGGGTGGGACATCCCTGAGAGACGCTGCTTGCCTGATACCCTCCTCTGCATCCCAGTTCCACTAAGTGTGCTTCCTGTTACTGCCTTTGTGTTTCCCTCTCATCAGCCACCACCGTTGCTAAGGGAGATTTGGTTTCTAGGTGCTCTGCTAGGTTCCTGGAGGTGCAAGAAATGAATGGAATATGCAGATTTCCTGTAAGCCACTAACAGTCAACCTCCTCGAGTGATTCTTTCTTTCAAGTTCTGGATATGTTGTGCAGCTCTTCCAAGCGATGCCCTTTTCTCCGGCTGTGTTCCCGGCTTCTGGTATCTTTATCAACAGCTTTGGGATTGCCTTGGTCTTGATGTCTGTACATCCGGCTCTTGACTTCCGATAAGCTCCAGCGTTCGCAGTTTTCTACTCTATTACTTCGTTTCTTTGATATATTTCAAAATGAAATTGTAAAAAAAAAAAAAGAAGAAAAAAGAAAGGAAAAGGAAAAGAGCGTCTGTTTTATCCCATCCAAATTTTCTCTTCCCATGGTCTTCATATTTTAGTAAACGCCTTTATATCTTCTCTTGTCTCGGCTAAAGCCTTGAAGTTTACTTTAAACTTTTCTCTTTGTATTAGTTTCTAAATCTTACTTCCCTTACTCGCTAACCATTGACGGTGCCCTAATCTGAATGACTATTGCATTAATTTGCACGGCTTCTTTACAAGCTGTCCCTGCGCAGTTTACGCTGACATGTGCGCTGCCTCATATTCTGTGGCAGAGGTACACAGGCTGCATTGTGGTTTAGACCCAAAGCCATGCACACTTGGAAGGTGATGGGGCCATGGCCACTCGCCTGCCCCGCGAGGTGAGATTGGGCAGAAGGCTTGGTCCCTGGGCACATGGCTGGAGGCTGTCCCTCCCTCCTGTCCCCTTCTTCTCTCTGTTCGTGACCACCAGGACATGAGCAGCGTTCCACCACCACACTCTCTGACATGCTGCTCTGCCGCGGGGCTGGCCCGCTATGGTCTAAAACCTGAGCCTAAATAAGACTCTTTTCTTCGGGTGGAGGTGCTGGGTACGGCACTCCAGAGATCAGGAAGTGACTGCGACACCAGTGAGAGCTTTGCTGGTTGTCTCTCAGAGTCTCACTGCTAAGGCCGAGCAGTGAGCTCATCTGATCCACTGCCAGTTCTGGCCACAGACCTCCTCTCCATGCGGGTCACACAACAGTTATCTCTTCTGGGCAAATGCATCCTGAGGCTCTGCCAGAAAGCAAGGCAGCTGCAGTGTGGGCCCCTCTGCCTCCTGCCGACAATGTCTCTAACCATGGGGTGACGCCCCTCAGCTGCGCTGGGCTGCCCTGCTCAAGGCAAGGTGCGGTTCCCAGCCCCGGGGGCTGAGGCTCCTCAGAGCTGTGCATAGGAGCCTCTGGTTGCTGGCTGTCACCTTGGGGATTGTCTGACATGACTGTCATCTTTTGCCTGGGTTTCTGAAATAGCCTACTGACTCCCCTGCTCTCATCCAAAGCTGTAGGGTCTTTGAAAATTAAGCAACACAGCGGTCTGGGCTCGAGTGGCTTTCCTTTTCCATCACAGAGAAAGCCCTCACTTTTTCAAGGTCACCAAGATTTGAAGTTTTCTCTCTCTGGCTTTGTCCTCGGTGGGACCTTGCCGTTCTCTGTCTGGGTGTCCTTTCCTACTCTCTATGTCTGTTATTCTCCAGCCTTTTTGAAGTCTTGGCTGAACATCACCCTCTCAGTTAGGACTTAAGGAAATTCCGACCACCTCCTTGCAATGGTGACCCCTCCTCCCTTCCTCCATTATTTCCTCGCCCCCTCTGTTTTCCGCCTTCACACTCATTACCCTCCAACACTAAATATAGCTTTCAGGCTCCTGTTTCAGTATAAAATTCACAAAGCATGTCTACACTGCAGCAATTGTGTTCTCATGAAACAGCAGAAATAGTTGTGTCTGGAGGGCAACCTTCAGAGTAGACACCCAACAAATGTGAGCTGAATGAATGAGTAAGTCTCAGTCAAGCTTCAGTTGTTCTGTACACACTTCCTTTTACTCAAATCCGTGGGAAAGCCTTGAATCATGAAAATTCTATTGAAGTCATTTTTTGTTGCAATTTCCCTTTTGTTCTACTCATACATACGTATATGCGGTTTTGATTCATTAATGATTTGAGGATTCTTCAGAGTAAGAATGCTGGCTTGAACTCCAGCACAGGCTACACAGGTGCTTAGGTATGATTTGCTCACTGATTTTTGACTGTGCAACTAAGTTGATGCATAACATATCCTATCTGGTTACCACATAAAGAAACAAGCTGTGTCTACCTTGCTTAAAGTTTACTCAAATCAGACTCAAGTTTGTCTCATTGGCAGACCAGAAGTTTTTGTTAATATATAGACATTAAGGGATCAAATAGCAGTTCTAGATTTGCTGTTCAAAAATCTCAGGATAGCGATAATAAAAGCTTTCATCCCTCAGAGAAAAGAACTTAACTGGGTTAGTAAGATATAATCCTGATATACTGAACATATATTTGCACTGTAAAACTTCATCGTTTTCTCACATGTATACATCCATAACACTGTCACTCCCTCTGAGTGGGTGAACACATCCAAAGGCCCCAGCTCTGCCCTAGGTCATGCCAGTGCAAGCTCTCCTTACTGCCCATTCGCTTCTATCTCTAACTGGCAAGTGTCATATACTTTCTGTTGCTGCAGATTTGCTTGCATTATTTTTGAGCTTTTATAAAAGTGGAATCATGCAATGTGTATTAATCTTTCTGACTTGCTTTACTCAGCAAAATTATTTTGACATTTGCTGTGATGTTAGGTGTGTCAACAATTTTTAATCTCTGTGTGGTATTCACAGTATAGGTATACCGTAGTTTGTTTTTTATTGGCTGATGGCATTTGAGTTGTTTCTCGTTTTTCACTTCTGCAAACAACTGTTCTATTTATTTTTGTGCCTCTCTCCAAATACTCCCACAAACATAAATCAAACTATTTTCTAAAATGCTAGCACATTTTACCTTCTTACCAACAATATATAAGACTACCAGCTGCTAAACATCTTCTTCAGCACTTGATGTGTAAAGTCTTTCTAATTTTAGACATGATAAATATAAAGCATTTCATCAGAGTGATTTTAATTTGCATTTTCTAAATTACTTATGGTGGATATAATTTTAGGTGGTTATTTGATGTCTCTATATCTTTTGATGAAACATCTTTTTAGAAAATCGTGGCATATATGTATGCATGTATGTATGTATGTATGTAGTTAGCACAAGGTCTGTAGGGTCTATAGGTTCTCACTACATAAATAAGACTCATAGTGATCCTCCCATTTTCAGCCTCCCAAGAGCTGGGATTATAGGGTGCACCACAACACCCAGTCTTTGGCATATTTTTAATTGAGATTTTTCTATGTTATTGAATTTTCAGAGTTGATTATTGCTATGGTTTGTGTCTAGTTGATCCTCTTTGGAGTTTGTGATTGATTCTTGATCCAATGCTGGGATTATGTGTGTGAGTGCCATGGGGAGACAATCTTCATACAATGTAAGAAGGGGAGAGAGGCTGGCTAGCTGCTGGCCTGAGCTGCTGCCACTCCCTTTGCTGTTTGCTTTCTGCCACCACCATGAGCTGCAGCTCTGTGCCATGTGCCACAGTCTTCCTTGGAGCCAGCCGAATATGGACTGAAACCTCCAGTAACTGTGAGCTAAATCCTTTCCTTCCTTTAATTTGGATGTTGGGTATTTGTCCCCACAATGAAAGAAGAGCAACTAGGGCAGAACCAAGAGTGGGATCATTGCTGTGAGTACCTGACCATATGAATTACTAGCTTTTGGTAATGGCTTATGGAAAGAGATAGAAAAGGTTTGGAGATGTTAATTTCAAGAGAAGTGCTGGAACAGGTTCAGTTGTTCTGTATGGGAGATTCTGGTCAGAGCTCAGAGGACCAGAAGGATGCTGATAGAAAGCCTGCCTGTAAAGACCAGACCAGGAGGGTTCTGCTGGGAAGCAGGATTGAATTGGTGGCTGGACTCTGGATGATTTTTGTTATGGGTTGGAAGAAAGTTTATCTGAATTTTGTTCTTATCCAGAGACTTTGCCTGAGACAGAGATTAAGCACGCCAGACTGATAATCTTTCAAAAGAAAATTCAAAGCAGCTGAATTTTGAAGCAGTAAAGCCTGGCTATTGTTGGGGGCTTTTAGTCATATTTATGTTGAGAATCAAGAGCAAAGAGCCCAGAAGGATGACTTAAAATGTGAGCTTGACTAGGAAGGAAGCTCCAATAAAGACATTGCTGAGAGGATGTGCATTGCTGAAAAGGAATAAGAATAAAAATGGTGGCCTGAGGGCATCACTGAGAATGGCAGGTCTCCGCCCTCTGCAGCCTCCAATTTGCAAGGATGAGGGATTTTGTCGTGAGGGGAAGCCACTAAGCCCTGTATTGCAGAATGGTGGCAGCAACAGCCACACTGGGTTGCAGAATGACACTAGCATAGAGAATTTCTTTCTTGGAATCAGGGTCAGAGTTCTCAGTGATGCAGGCACTTGATCCCTACAGCCAAGAGAGGAGAAAGCCTGGCTACTGCTCCAGCTGGCAGCAGACCTGGGCATCATCCATGTGGCATTGGTTTTAAGTGCTTGCAGAATGCAGAAGTTCTGAGGTTAAGAAGACTTCCATCCAGATTTCAAGAAGATGTGGAGACCAGGAAGTGTGCCCCTGAGAGGGCACTGTGTGAAGCTGAGAATGAGGAGCCTATTCAGTGGAAACCCCAGAAATGTGGAAAAACTTCGAATGTGGATTATCTGAAGAAAACTGCAAAAAAGGAACAAAGCAGGCCTGAGAGAGAAGCCATGGGAGCTACCATCAGCAGAAGTGACATAGAGGTGGATTCACAGGGAGCTCACAGTTTGCCACAGATTGCTTTGGGTATTCCACACGGAACTACAGGACTTAAGGTTTGCCCTTCCAGATTTTGGAATTCTATTCATCCAGATGCTTTCTATTCCTTTGTTGTTTGTACTTTTTGGAATGATAATGTTTATCTTGTACCAATGAATGTTAGCAGTGTTTAAATTTTCATTTATACTGGGGGAGTTTACCTTAGGTCTTGGAAGAGACTTGGAACTTGCACTTTTCACCAGTGTTGAAATTGTAGAACTTTGGCAACTACTTGAGATGGATTAAAATGTCTTTTGCAGAGGGCCAGGAGATGGCTCAGTAGAATAAGTGCTTCACTGGCAAGCACAAGGACCTGAGTTTGACCCCTAGCTCCGGAAAAAAATGTCTTTTGCATAAAGGGATGTGCACGAGTCCTTGGGGGTCCAGGGTGGAATGTTATTGTTTGTGTCTGGTTGTCTCCCCAAAGCCTCATGCAGTCATAGAGTGGTTTTTGGAGTTTGTGACTGATTCTTGATCCAATGCTGGGGTTATGTGTGTGAGCGCTCTGGGGTAGTTGCTCTTCACTACAACGTGAGGAGGCAAGAAAGGCTAGAGAGCTGCCTGACTTAATGCTGCTCGCTCTGCTCTTCACTCTGCCCCACATTGAACAGCTCCTCTGTGCCATGCGCCATTTTGCCTTGGAGCCAAATGAATGTGGGCTGAACCCTCCAGCAACTGGAGGTTGCTAAAGAAGCCTTTCCTTCCCTCATTTTGGGTGTCAGGTATTTTGTCCCAGCAATGAGAGAAGAGTAACTGAGACATCAACCTATGTACTACTTTTTTATTTGTTTCTCTGTCTTCCTCTTTGTGTCTCCCTGTCTCTGTATCTTTATCTCTAAATATGCATATTAGAGATCCATCTCTGTATATCTCTCTGTGTATACCTCAGTTGATGAATTTCATATTCTTTGGTCCTAAACAGAGTTGGGTGAGAACCAAGTCAAATTCACTGATTAGGTTCAGTGTTCACCTTGTGGGGAAATTGGATTTGATTCTTGTCCAGTTTGCTTTGTGACCAGAATTGAGGATAGAACTGAGTTGGTGAACTGAGGTACTAATACAATCATATGTATGTATATATGTGTGTGTGTGTGTATGTATATGTATATGTATTTAATACTAAATTTATTGAGATATCTGAAATTAATACAAGTTACCGCTGGCCTCTAAAGCCTTTAAGATTACAGAAAGTGCTGGCCCTTAGCATCCTACAATTATTAGTAGGAAAACTGCTGATGTGTGTATACAGTTTTTCTGGCAGGCCCCCGATCCATATATATTCAAGTGAATTTCTCACCTTAAGAAAAAATTAGACAGTATTTAACTTGTGTGCATCTGTGGCAATTAGAGAAATGCAAATTGTGACTACATTGAAATACCACCTTATCTCAGAAAGAATGGCTTCATCAAAAAGAATCAAACAATAACAAATACTGCTATGGATGTGGGGGAAGAAAGACATCTACACTGTTAGTGGAAATGTAAATTAGTAAATTAAATCTACTATGGAAGTCAGTCTGGATATTCCTCAGAAAAACCGAAACAAGAAATTCCAGTGGATCCATGTAATTCCTTCTAGGTGTATTATAAGGAGACAGGAATACCCATGTTTATGGCAGCACAATCTATAATAGCTAAATCTTGGAAGCACCCTATATGTCTATCAACAGATGCACAAAAGAATGTGGTATTTATACACAGTGGAATGCTACTCTTCCATAAAGAAAGACAAACTTGACGTATTCACAGACAAATGGATGCAATTAAAGAGTATAATGTTTGAATCTAGTTTTGATGAGCAAATGTGTTTTCACTTGGGAGCTACTCTCTTTATTTCACTGATTACCCAGATTCCAACTGCCTTGGGAAGGCTGATCTAACTCTTACAGCCAGAAAATCATTACTCTTCTCTACTCTTCTGATACCAATTGTAACTAGAGATAAGTATCCTCCCCAAACACACATAGGAGCTCCTGCCCACGTAGGTGGGCCTCAAGCCACATAGGAACAGGCAGTAGTGATTCACAGTGGCTGCCAGGCTTGGCAGAAATGATTAATTTGGTGGTAACAATTTATTTTAGGGCAGGGAAGTGAAGTGAATAGCATTTGAAGCCTTATAACCACCCACAGGCATCGCATTATCTTCCAGTGGGAACCAATTATAATGCACCCCAATTCCGAGGCGCATTGCTGGAAGGCGTCATGTTACTGTGAGGTCATGCTGGTGATGTTTTGTTGGAGAGCAATGCTGGCTACTGCTGAGAGTTGTCCAGAAAGCGATCTGACTCCGCCACGCCACGCAGCACGGATGGGAACAGAGGGGCCTGTCTCCACCGGTTCTCTGGTTATTTATTCTCCTTGAGGGCAAGCAAGTGCCATTCATTATTTCTCTCTTCAAATGCATCAAACACTGGAGACTGTATTGTAAGACAGACCACTTGGGCCTCAAATTTCCCCTTCGTTTTTGGCTCTTTATTACCCAGCTCTCTTTCTCCACTTCTCCATGTCTGTTTGCAAATGTTCCCACTCTTCCTGAGATGCCATTCAGTGGCTTCTTGCCATGTGCCACGTGAAGCTGTGACAGAGACCCGGGAAGGCCGTGCTCAGCTGCTGTCTGAATGAGTCCTGTGTCTGGCAGAAGAGCAGAGCGTTTTTCTGTGCTTCTTTTTCTAAGCACATTTCTGGATTAGATTTTGTGGTCAGAAATTGGAGATAACTAGTCACATGCTTCGGAGGAAAATGAGGAACAAATGCAGATTTCTTCTCAGTTCTTCCTTATGAAGAGGCACACAGTCTTATTTTGGAATGAACAGGTCAAATGGTTCCACACAATGTGCTTTGTTCACCAAATTATCTGGTAGGAGCAAGCAGGCTAACTTCTTTCAGAAAAGTTCATGCAGAGAGTAAACTAAAACTGCACCTGTGTGTCTTAGTAAGCCAAGGCGATGTGCTGCAGCTGTTGGTGCTCGGGCTCCCCCTTGCCAGGAACCCTGGCCCTGGGATTAAATGTGTCTGGAGCTTGTTTTCTCACGTGGCACAGAAATAGCAGCTCTTCTTCCCCAGTCAGCAAGAAGAACTGAGGTATCCCTGGAGGCCTGAGTACACCGTGTGCTCTAGGAACCGAACCGTGCTAGTTTTGCTCCTGCTGCTTTGGACACCTCTGAGCCTTTCTACGCCTGAGATTCAGGCTTCTAATGTAGGGGCTCTTTGCAAGAGTGAATGAGATGGCTCAGTTCAAGCACTTGGGTGGTTCATCGGTGGGTCACTGAGGCCGTTCCCCGTCAAAGTTGCTTCTGTTGTAAAATATGACACACATAGAGGAAAATTGATTCTATGGATTTCCATGATACTGCTTTTTTATTTTTTATTTTTAAACTCATTATTTACTTTATTGAAAATCAAAATAATTATATAGCAAATTAAAGACTATAGACAAATATTGAAATGTGAAAGATATAAGATGTCTATAGATAGTGAATTTTAGAAAAATATTTCTGAAATGAATACATAATTTGAGATTAATAATAGATTCCACATCTTAAAAAATTATTTACAAACTTAAATGAGCATAATAATAAAAATTGTCTAAAATAAACATGAAGAAGAGTTTATAGATCAGTCATATAATAGCTCACTGTGTGCCAAAATCAAGAAACTTATATTCATTTAATTAGAATTCTCAAAGTAGAATGGGGCAGGCAATAAATATTTAAAGATTTAAAATTTCTAAGTTTTCTTAAAATTCTAGCACCACATTTCCAAGAAAAAGGAACCTTTTGCACAAGAAATATGAATAAAATCATACCAAGATACAAAAAATGAAGTTGCAGAAAACTAATTGTAAAGAAAAAAATTATTAAAGCATATACATAGAAAAAAATATTATCTATGGAAGAACAAAGTTAAATAGCATCTTATTCCACATTAGAAAATACCAAGTGGGTAAGACTTATTTAGACTTATTTATTTAAAAGACTGAAAAGAAAAAAAAGATTTGTCCTCATTGAATTCTATACTTAGAAAACATAATTTTGAAAACCAAAAATAAAGTATTTCCAGGTTATACAAATTTGAAATAGTCCAATGCCTCCATATGTAGCATGCAGAAAATAACAAAGACCGTAACCTAGAAGGCAAGAGAAGTTGCTATACAGTCCTGGAAAGAATAAAGAGCTCTCAAAATGGTAGTTATGCAGCGCTATGTAAAATATAGCTATACGAGATGAACCCATTTAAACGATCATTAAAAATCTTAACCAAACAGTATCATTGTTATGTCATGTTATATACATATCTTTTCATGTGTGTGTGTGTGTGTGTGTGTGTAAGAGAAACTAATATAAAGTGAATGGAAAATATAAATACACTCTTTAAAATTTCTAATACTAGGAGAAAATATTATACCATGTCTCATAAGTACATTACAAGTCAAACAAACAATTTAAATCATAAAACACAAATTACTTTAAACAATATTCATAATTTGATTCAATATTAATTCAAAATTAAAGTAAATATTTCAAAATAATATTAAAAAATTAAAATTGTGAGTCCAACTAAGAGGCCAGAATGTAGTGCGTCACGTGTACGAATCTGTGGTCAACCCAGAGTGCTCATGTAGTGTTTGATTAGTTTGATGTATACAAAAATATCCACTAAGAAAAAGTTTTCATGGTAGCAAAGACTTACTAAGAATAAAACATAACAGAAATAGTGGAATGACAAATGTATGACCAGCACTTCGAGCAGTTTGGGGATAGGATACTGCACAAAGTTCTAGTACGTGGTGGATGTGGACAGTGTCCACAAGGCTTACCGGGGTCCAGGTGTCACCTGTGGGACCGAGCTATTGTTATTTCCTTGATGTCCACCCTGGAGACCTGGACAGAATCATGACCCATAGGGCACAGGGAAAGGCCATTTGTAGAGTGTGCTGAAGGAAATATTTTGCTGCCGTATACAAAAGAATAATTGAAACACTGTGCTGCATACCTCTTATTCTCCTGTGTTTAAGTGTTTGCCCTATTTGGTGGGTTCTTTCCATTTTCATTCATGGGGTTGTGCTCATTTTAACCCCTCTCTAGAATATCTTTAAGTAGTCTGTGTAGGGTTGGCTTTGTTGTCATGAAATTCTTTAGTTGTTCTTTGTCATGGAAGTATTTCACTTCTCCATCAAACTTGAAAAAGTTTCGCAGGGTATCAGTGTGAGCTGAAATTTGTTATCTTGCAAGACTTGTAGTACTGTACTCCATGCTCTTCTTGATTTGATGGTTTTTGAGGAGAAATCTGCTGTTATTCTGATGTGTTTTCCTTTAAATGTGATTTGTTTCTTTTTTCTATCAGCTCTTAGTATACTGTTCCTTTGCTGAATTTCTGATATCTTGATTATTAATGTATGGGTGTGGTTTTAATTGGGTTGATGGTATTTGGTATGCTATATGCTTTGGTTACCTAAATGTCAGATTGTTTACCCATATTTGGGAAATTTTCTGCTATTACTTCTGTCTATATTCTTTTTATATCATCTGTATTGACTCCTTCTTTCTCACTGATGCCTATTAGTCTTACATTGATCATCTTTGCATTGTCTCAAAGATGCTGAATTACTTTTTCCTGTATCCTGTTTGTTTTGAAGAGAACTCTTGTTACCTTTTCACTAGCTGCAATGTCTTCAAGGGCTGAAAGTCTATTCTTACTTTTATTCCAATGGTTTTGCCAGCTTGTGATTGAGATTTTAATTCCCTGTATATTGCTTTGAATCTGCCTCATGCACTCTATTCCTTTCCTATATTGCTCATTCAAGGATTCCATCATTTTTATAATCTCTTCTACTTTTTTTTTTATCATATTAGTAATTCTTTCATTGTAGTTATCATTTCTTTTCTTTCTTCAGAAATTATTTCTGATCTGATTTCCTCTATACCTTTCTGCAGTTGTTTCTTTACTTCCAGCGCCATTATTTTAGAGATTTCATGTGTGCGATTTTCAATTTCTTCTATGCTATTGTCTCCTTCATTTATTCTGGGTGGGCTCGGGGTCTGAGAATGCATTTTGCTCTTTCTTTTTGTCGTTTTATATAGCACTGTCTTCTAACCTTTGATGAAGAGTTTAGAGTTATTACCTTAGTACCAGGTCCAGATTTACGAAGTTCTAAGTCTTCCAGGTGGGTGTGGCTTGGGTCTGACTGCGGTGCTCCACTTTTTCCAGTTGCAGCCCTGGAAGGTGCATCTGATGTGCCACTCTGGCAAGATGTTCTCTCCTGGGTGGGTCTTGCTTCTAACCTCTCTGCAGGGAGTTCTGCAGGGTTCCTTACTGGGCCTGTCTGATGGAGGAAGTCCCACTCATGCCAGGCCTGGGTGCTGGCTGGAGTTAGGATCTGGAGGCCCCGGCTGGTCCCACTCTCATGCTGGGTCTGCTGAGTATTGTCTGGAGTGAGGATTTGGAGGGTGCAGGCTGCCCCCCCCACACACACACTGGGCCTCTGCACTGGCTGGAGTGTGGGGCCATGGGCACTGAGCAGTCTCAGCTGGGCCTAACATTGGCTAGAGGGAGGATTAGGAGGCCTTGGGCTGCCCCACTCAACATGCAGGGCCTGGGGCTGGCTGGAGTGCTCTTTTTTATTTTTTAAAGAAAATACAAATGGTAAAAAGAGAAAGAAACATTAGATGCCATATATGGCTGGTTGCATAGCATTATAATTGTGAGATTTGTCAATGTTTTTGCACATAACTATTGTCTGGATATCTGGGCTGAGCCCAGCTTTTTGCTGTGAACATCAAGGTTTCTGTCAAACTCCTTCATCTATCCCTTATTGTTTGTGAAGGAATTTTAGCTGGGTATATTCCCAAGGAGAAAATTTCTGGTTCATATGAGGAGATGCTTCAGCTTTTTAGAAGATAATTCCAAACTTTATGAGACCACCAGTTTATACTCATCCATGCTAGCACTATGTAATGTTTTTAATTTCACATTTTGGACATTGTATATTTGTGTAGTGATATCTACCACGGATTTAATTTATTCTTCTTCCTGCCCTTCCTCCTTCCCTTCCCTTCCTCCCTCCCTCCCTCTCTCCCTGCATTCTCCCCCTTTCCCCTCCCTTCTTCCTTTCTTCTTCCCCAGGGCCTCATGCATGCTAGCAAGAGCCGAGTATGGCTCTGCTTTATCTTGTGATAGCATTGCTGAGAGCGTCCTCCAATGCGCAGTGCTCCAGTCTCAGCTTCCTTTCTTCTAAGATTACAGGATTCCACCACATTTTTTCTTTCAGAATCAAGTTTTTTGTCAACACTTTATTGATAGCTTTTTTTCTTGCAAGATCATGGTGAGGGACAATTGCAGTAACAGACAGACTTTTCTCAGATGTCTTGAAATTATACTTATTACATAAAGGAGATTTCTACTCCTTGTTAAGAGTTGTAATCATTGAATAAATATTGAATTTTATCTAGTGTTTTGCTGGTTTTTAAGAGCAGAATATATTTATTTGGGGGAAAGAAACTTTTGTCTGAGAGAACAGAAAGGCGCCCAAGTGGATTGCCCTGTTTTATCATTTTTCTTCAGATGATTATGTTTTTCTCTTTTGTTAATGTGGCAGGCTGTGACTGATTTTTAAAAATGTCAATCCATTCTTTCCTGAAGTACACTAATATTTTTTATGTGTTCATGTATTTCCAAATTAGTTTACAAATACTTTATTACAGTTTTCTGACTATGCTTATGAGTAGGTTTAGCCTAGAGATTTTATTTCACAGAATATTCTTACCTTAGCTGAGATACTGCTATGCTTGGCAGAACTTGCCCTTGCATTGCCTGGGGCTGGTTTCCTTATGGTGACATTTAAAATTATGGATTCGGTTTCTTTCTTTCTTTCTTTCTTTCTTTCTTTCTTTCTTTCTTTCTTTCTTTCTTTCTTTCTTTCTTTCTTTCTTTCTTTCCTTCCTTCCTTCCTTCCTTCCTTCCTTCCTTCCTTCCTTCCTTCCTTTAAAAATGTATTTGATTGTTAAAGTGTCTCACTATGCAGCTGAGACTCGTGGTGACCCTCTTGCTTTCAGTCTCTCCAGCGCTGGCATTACATATACTATGCCCTGACCCTGGTCAGCTCAGCCGTCCCTGGGGGCGGGTTCAGCATGGCATGTGATGATGGGGATTGAATCGTGGCCCCTGCACTTGCCTAAGCTTGCCTAAGCAGACACTTTAGTCCACTGAGCTATCTTGCTAAGCCGTGAAACCAGCTTCTTAAGGGTGCAAATTTTGGTAAATTTACATTTGTTGGTAATTGGTGATGTATCTTTTTTTTTAAACCAATTTTTTGGATTTTGATTTATTTTTAAAATTTTATATTCAGTCTTATTTTTACTGGGCATAGGATTTAACATTGGTAATTACATTTTTCTGAATATTTCATTTCTTTTGCCTCTCAAGTCAACTTTAAAGTTAATTTTTTTCTTTAATATTTTTTCCCCTTTGGGGCAATGAGCTTATGCAAGTTAACATACTAAGGATGAGTTTTATTGAATTTGCATATAATAAAATCAAGTTTTTTTTTTAATTTTTTTTTCATTTATTTTTATTTTCTTGAAATACAAATGTCAATCAGACAGTTTCAAAACACCTTAACCATACAGAGTTGATGAATTAATACATTGCAAACTGTTTTCATAACGTTTTGGTACTGTACAAGGTGCATACATGAAATTATATTTACAGGTTTTTTTATAGCTGAA
>PVKA01040704.1:0-18583 GCA_004027165.1 Ctenomys sociabilis | reverse complement strand
ATTTTTTTTTTTTTGATTGTTTTGGTTTACTTATCTAAACCTCTTACATTATGATCACCATAAGGCTTATGAAAATGTAATTTGATTATAAAAAGTTAATTGGAAGTTATAAAAACTTAATATGATAATAAAGATAAAATAATAAGGAAAGAGAAATGTAGTTACAACAAGTTTTACACTTGTAAAGAGTGAAAGAGAAATGTAGTTATAACAAGTTTGCCAGCTCACTCTTCTTCACATTTTGGATTTTTGATGCTCCACTCTGTATTTGTGTCTACTGTCTCTTTTAAACACATAACTGTAATTTTTATTATTTCTAATGTTCTGATTTTTGTCTTTACAGTACAGATATGATGTTTATGTACCATGGTTATAGTTAGGCTCTTTTCATGGTGACTTAGTCACTTCCTTCTCTCTGGAACAAAACACGCAATACCCACAAATTATAAAGGAGGAAAGGTTTATTTTGGGTTAAAATTTCAGACCAATTTGGCAGGTACCAGGCAATAGCATGGGCAAGAAGGGAGCTTAGTGCACAGTGGCAAGCAAGCAGCCAACAAGAAGGGATCTGGGGACAAAAACAGACCCGCAGTGGATCACAGTGCTCCCGTTTATGAGCTATATGTTTCAACAAATTTTGTTTCTGCTCATGACTCCACATCAAGTGACAAGCAATAGTGCAGCCACCTTGAGCACATAAACATGGAAGTCCACTAGAATCATGATATGTACCAAAACAGGCAGCTTTTGTTTCTGATGGGGTCAGTGAAGTCCCCTCAGGGTTTACCTTGTAATCCTGTACCTTATTCTGTAGATCCTTTGTCTGTGTCATCCATGTGGATGAATCATGATATGAATTAAATTCCTGAACTTAAGTACCACTGTACCTTCCACACACATGAAATTTTTCAGGGGCTATTTCAGATCTAAACCATAATATTATGACGCTGGCATTCCAAAGACTCGTATCTATTAAATTATGCAAAATGCATTTCGTCCATCTCGAAAAGTCACTGAAGTCTTAACAGCTAAATATTTCAAATTAAAATTCTCTGAAACTCAAGGCAAATTCCAACTATTAGCTCCTCTAAAAATCAATAATAAAGTGAAGTATTTGCAAAGTATAATAGCACAGAGTAAATATTTCTACTTGTAAAGAGAGAAATCATTGCAGAGACAGGAGTGAGAACAAGACCAAGACCCAGTAAGGAAAAATGATAAAATTCCATATCCAGCACCCAGGATAGGTCATGCTGAGGCATGAGCTCCTAAAAAATTGAGTAGCCTTGAATCTATGCAATTTCAGGTTGCGGCCTCTATCTGGGTAGTTACATTCACTGCCCATGGCTTTCATCAGTGCATAACCAACTAACCACACTTTCAGCTTCATTCTCATAGCTTTATACATTACCCTCAGGGGAAAACTGCCTAGCCTCCCAGGCTATCTTCTAATACGGGGCTGGAAATCTGTCTGATCCTAAACTCTTGCATTCTGCATCCCTGCAAAAACTAGCACCATATGATATGCATGAAGCTTTGTTGCTATCTTTATTATTAATTAGCCCACCTTGGGTGTGGAACTCTCAGTACCTGGGTGAGAAAGCACCATGAGACGAATACCACAGTAATAATTCTTCGGCAGTCTCTCTTGCATAGAGGGTGCAAGGGCTCTTCTCAAATAAAATCTTTATTGTTTTCCATCCTCAAGTCTGGGAAGGATATAGTGTTGTAGATTCCTGAAATTTCTTCAAGCCATCTCATGACTCTAATGCAAGTGTGTGAATTCTTTTTAGTGTTAATATTTTCAGAGACCAGAATGTCCATGGCCCTAAATTTTCAAGCATTGTATTTATGATGAAATTATAAACTTTTAAGAATGGTTTCTTACTCCTGACTTTTACTGCAGATATTGTGAAAGCCAACTAGCAGTGCCCCTTCCACTGTTTGAACATTAGGCTGCTTTAAAATTTCCTCCACCAGATTAGTCTATCAGTCTTAATCTCAGTCTACCACAAAATTTTAGGAAGTGGGCAAAATCAAGATAAATTTTCTCTGACCATAAAGTGCATATAGTCCACCTGTCCATAAGGTTCTTGTTCCTACTGAAACATCTTAAGTTAGATCTTTATTGACTGAATTCCTGTCAGAGTTCTGACCTTGTCAACTTTGACAAGAATCTCCAATAAGCTCAGTTATAGAATTGTAGGGCTTCTGTGGACAGAATCTTCAAACTTTGACAAATTCTTCAGCACAACACTTTCAAAGCCTTTAGAACTACATACTCATGTGCTGGCACAGTAGCTACTCTAGTTATCTGTTGCAAAAATCAATTTTAATCACTTTAACATCACTGAGACCAAATACGCAACTCTCATGACTTAAAAAAAGATTGTTGTTTGGCACCTTTTGTTCAGGCCACTTTCAGCAAGCTTCAAGGTGTGAGCAGGATGTTTGGTGGATTATAGTGTGGGAAAGGTGTTCAAACTGTGGTGACCAAGATGTACAGAGAGAAAGGAACATTTAAGATCAAAAACCAACTCTTCCAACCGGCCAATTACTTGTCATTTCTTTCTTTTTTTTTAATTTATTGGATTCAGGATTTCACTACACAGCTCAAACTCATAGTGATTCTCATGTCTTAGCCTTTTCAGTGCTGGGTATTACAGATACTGTGCACCACCATGACTGGTTTTGAGGTGGCATGACAGTGCACCCTGATTTCCAGGGCCAGCACAACATGTAGTTATGTGGAGCAAACTTGGTTTTTGGGCTTGGCAAGCAGGCCCTTAAACCACTGAGCTAGGTCTCCATCCCTGGTCAATTCCTCAGTAATTTATTTCCAACCAACTCCTAACAGCACTTTCAGCTATTGAACCCATCAATGGATGAGTATTGTGCCCCTGGGATCCAGTCCTTTCCCACATACATGATAATTTTGGTGAGTATTTTAGATATGAACCCTAACACATGAGTTACTTCAGTGCTGCACTATGATATAGTAAAACAGCATGGGCTATGTTCTTGTGCATATATTTTCTTCCTTTCTACTTTATTAATTTCATACTATATTGTTTCCTTAATGTCAATAGCAAAAGTATTGAAAAAGATTCTGCATTTCACTTTCTTTCTATTAGTAAAAGAACACTCCAAAATATGAAAGAGAAATTAGATTAACATGCTGTATAATTTCTTGGGAATTTTACCTCATTCAAGAAGCACAACATTCTCAGTTTGCAAGTCTTCATTTATTCATCTGTGATCATTGCAAACTTGCACTAACTTTTTAGTTTCTACCGGAGTAATGATCTAGTTGCACAATTCTCAACAAAGAGCTGCTACTAGTTGACAGTGATGCCAAAGTAGAAAATAGACATGGAATTTTTGCTCCTAAGGCTTTTTTATATTTTATAATTGATTATTATTATTTGTTGCTCATAGGGATCTAATACATAGATGTGTATACATGTCTGTGAAAGTATTAATGTCTCACATGATTTAATTTTAAAAATATTAATTTTATTAAGCACAGTAGAGTAGAGAACATGTCTTTTTCCAGACTAAATTCTATTTGAGTGTAATAACTACCAACTGACAGAAAAGATATGGACAAGAAATGCCTTAGCAGAAGAGTAGTTTAGTGGAAAAGCACTCAAAAGAGCATTCATAAATTGTATTCTACAGGCAGTAAGTGAAAAAATATTTTCTCATGATAAAATTAAACTTTGAATTAAATCAAGCTGATGTTTTTCTGCCAAGAATTCTCATGAGAAAAACATGGGTGTTACTTTTCCACCAGTAGCTGACTATGGAGCAATATCCTTCATATTTCCTCAGTATCCTTACAGCCTAAGCAAGAATATGCTACATGGTGTTGTACTATCCAGTCTCATTTTTGCCTGCTGGTCAGTTGCTTTAATAATGTTTGCCTATGTCATGCATAGGTGAAATATTTAAAATCATCTTATATACTAACCTTTTAGGAAAGTCTAATTTAAGAGGCTACTATTAATATTATCTCAGATTGGCCATTTGTTATATATCTGTTTTCCACTTTAAAATTTTTCATTTTATTCTAAATTAATCTCAATTTGTAAATAGATTGCTGTATGATAAAGTGTCAGCTGATCTGTTTATTATCAAAGTATATTTTTAACATCATTTAACTCAGTTGTGTATGAAATTTTCTGATCAAGGAGATTATGGGGCCACTGAGGCAACTGATTGATGATGTAGAGTGTGCCTAATGAGAGTGACATGGAGAGAAAATATTCTCTCAGGCTATCACAGAGAGCAAATTGGTCAAGCAATGACCATGACTCATCCACATGTCTGACACTGAAAAAGATCTACAATGTGAGGTACAGGGTTTCGGGATAAGTCCTGAAGGGACTTGATTGACCTTGTCAGATACAAAAGTTACATTTCTTGTTGTATAGGTCTTGCTTTATTTTGGTCTTAACCATCCAGGAGAAAAGTGCAGAAATGAGGTATGAAAAGTGAAGCCATGTTAATATGCTGAGCTGTGGAAGGCTTAAGTCAACAGCTTCAGATATTGCCAGTCCTGCAGATAACCCACTACTATTATGGACTACTGGATTATATTGGAATATTTTGCTGAATTCGTGCACCTACAATATTTGCATGGCACTGAAATACCCATCTCTGACAAAACTAATAAAAGGAGATATAAATGAAGGACCATTTGGTGTATATACCAAATAATTAGGATAGATATATATCTACTTTTTCTTAATTTAATAAGAAGAAATATTTGTAGTGATAGTGTTTGTGGGTAGGATATCATGCCTGTATCTTATGCTATGAGTGATTGCAACAAAGACAATGATATGCAATGTATTAATTGTTGTGACTCTCCTACCAACCTGCTTTGAAAATGTCTCATTGTATTTTTTCTCAATAAAATTAATTAAAAAAATAAAATAAGCCAGGCATTACAGAGCTTTGTAAGAATGAAAAACAACATACTACTCACTTTTTTCTGAAAATTTAGTAGTTTCATTAAAAATGTTATTCATATTAAAAAAGTATATTTTAATAGAAGTAATGGAAAAAAGTATATTTTTAATAGAAGTATTTTTCATGCTTAATGGAAAAATGAAATCATAGATATAATTAAACTTTAAAAATAATATTTTGAAAAAATGACTTTAGGAAAGTTTCTGTTTTTACTGTTAAGCACAATTTAAAAAATACAACAATATGCAATGTACTAATCACTGAAACTATCCTACTAATCAGATTGAAACTGTTTCAGTGCTATTTCTTTCTCAATAAAATTGATAAAACAAAACAACTAAAATACTGGGTGTTAAATATAAAACTAACATAAGCCAAATCTTAAAGGTAGAATGATGATGGCAGACCAGGCTGGGCTTCAGAGATCAAACCAAGACACAACGGCATGTTCTTTGGTTTTTTTTTTTTTTTTTTTGCCTCAAATTTCCTAGACTGGGAGGCAATGCAGCCACTAATACATACCATGAGGTGCAGAAATATAAAAAACTGAGATCCCAAAAGGAGCTATATCCCAGATTGCGCCCTTCTAGCTCATTCTACACACTGCAGCTAGACTAATTGCCATACAAACAGTGATGGTCCCTATAAATCAAAAACTTAATCATTCCAAATTTCTCTAATGGCCCCAGGAGCAGTACTCTACCATCTCAGCCCTTTGAAGTTTAATTAATGTACTCTATTCTGGTCCTAATTTTTAATTAAGTTTTGAGTCAAAATCTTATTCTGTTGCACAATATGACCTTGAACTTGGGATACTCCTGCTTCAGCTTCCCAACTATGTGGGGTTATAGGCAGGTACCATCATTCCAGACCTCATTTGCAAAGTTTGTCATCAGCACTACATCACACTCTGAAGGCTGACATGGTATTTATGCAGTAGTGCTCATTAAATATTTAATAGATAAAAAAGAAGTACTTTCTTATGAACTACAACTGAGCATACAATATTAGAAGTTTAATTTTCTTTGAAAAATAGTAACACCTTCCAGGAGGAACCAAAGAGAACCAGCAGTCTTTACCATCCATAAAATATATGTGAAATAAATAATTATATCTTATTAAATAGTTCATTAATGTATAGTTTATTATTATAAATTAATCTTTTCAGTGATAAAACCTAAAACATGTCATTGATGAACTGATAATTTTTGACTTTTTTCGATGAACAGAATCTATTTGTTGGGGAAAAGAAAGCTCCTGTCCTAGGGACAGGAGGGGGCCTCAAGCAGTTGGTCCCCAATTTTTGATATTTTCAACATAGCTATTTTTAACTATGAAGTACTGTCCTCAAGGACCTATATCATAAAAAAAAACACTAAATAATCAAAATCCCACACTCTATTCAGAATTGACAAGTAGCACTGTACCTGGGTGTGGCAGCACTTTCTTGTAAAATAAATTCTTAAAAAAGAATGAAAAAGGGTCTGGGGATGTAGCTCCATATGAAGACCCTAGGCTCTCTCTTCAGTGTTGTAAAAAGCAAAATAAAATAATACAAAATAAAGTAAAATAAAATTAATGAGTGTGTCATTCTGAATATCTGTAAACTGAGGATGAGATACTTGCTGAACTTAATCTTAGTTAAATCCAATAAGATAGGACTATTAAAAAAATATGATGACTTTCATAAAGACTATAATTAGAAAAGATTTTGGTTCAGATTTCACATCTTCACTTTAGTAGTATCCTCCTTTTATCATTCTTTAAAACATTTTTAATTTGGACTTTTAATTTGTGTAAGCTAAATGTAAAATTTCTAAATGATATGAAGACAGTATATATCTTAAAGTTGCTATAACTGAACATCAGGGTTTGGTGCCCCATACTCTTTTTTATTTAAAGTTTACAGCCAGACATTAATTCCTTATTTCAAAATAACAAACTGTAAGACATATGCTTTCATGCCAAAACAATTCAAAAAAATATGCCTTCTTGAAACTCAGAACTGGGCAGGGGAGATATCTCAGGAGAATAAGCGATTGCCTGGTAAGCACAAGGTCCTGTGTTCAATCTCTGATACCACAAAAAAAAAAAAAAGGAACTCAGTACCAAACTCATTTTACTTTTCTCTAATCATATATTTTTAAATTTATTCTTTATTTTTTATTAGCATGTTTGCAATATATAATGATTACATTCCTTGTGGTAAGTTCATTCATGTGTATAATGCATCTTAATTTCTTTTTCCATCTTCTTTCTCTCCACCATTGCCCTCCCTTCATCTCTTCCTACTTGAAAAATATAGCCCTCTATACTTCCCAATATCTTTTACTTGTTTCTTATTTACAGTTTGAATTTCTTTTATTAGAAAAACTGCAATGTTTAAGCTTATGTCACTAATCTATTTCACTTAACATTATGATCTCAGTCATGACCACTTAACATCATGGTTGCATCCATCTTCCTGAAGATGACTCATTTATCCTCCTCTATGGCATGCTAAAGCACTATTATATATAAATACCACATACTATTTAATCCTTTTCTCTGTTGATGGACATACAGGCCATGTCTAAGCTTCAGCTATTATGAACTATGATCCTATGAACATAATACCCCTGTGCCACTCTAATATGCTGTCTTTGTTATTTGGGAAAACCATAGAATGGAAGTGGGTAAGTCAGATGGAATTTCTAGCTTATTTTGGAGAAGTTTCCATACTGATTTTTATAGCAACTGCAGCAATTTATATTCTCAGCAACAATGTAGGAGGGTTCCTTTTCCCTATTTGATATTAGCAAAAATTTGATATTGATTTCTTAATGATAGCCATTCTTTAAAAAAAAATACATTTGGTTGTTATAGGGTCTTGCACTCATAGTGATTCTCTTGTTTTTAGCCACCCTGGTGCATCACCAGGCCCTGAATCTGTGGCCAGCTCAGCTCGCCTTGGGAACAGGGCTGGTGCAGCATGTGATGGTCAGGGATTGAACTGTCATCCCCGAGCTTACCTAAGCAGGCACTTTAGACTAACCTGATTGCCATTCTTTCTGGAGTGAGATTGAATTTTATTGCTGTGGTTTTTATCTCTCCAATTGCCAGTGATGATGAACATTTGTCCACGTATTCATTGACCATTTGTACTTTTTCTGTGAAGTGTCCATTCATTTCAAAAATAAGAGCTTATCTATTCATGTGTGTTCATTTAAAAAATGAATCAAAGAGCTTATATTTGCTCCACTGTGTATTTTTTCCTTGTGCCAAAATGAAATAGATGAATGTGCCAGGGTATTTTCTACATTCTCTGTTCTGCTCCTTCGATCAACATATCTGCTTTTGTTCTAGTACCATGCTGTTTTAATCCCAGTACCTTTGTAATATGACTTCTAATCTAGGATTGTGGTGCCTCCTGCTTTGTGTTCTTGTTAATCAGAATAGCTGTTGCTCTTCTGGAAGTTTTCAGGTTCCACATGAATTTAGGATTATTCTCTCTAGTTCTGTGGGGAATGCTTTATTTGTTCTGATTGGGCGCGTGTTAAATCTGTACATCAGTTTTGGAAGTATGGTCAGTTTCACTATATTGGTTGTATATATAGAGGAACTTGGAATATCTTTCTATTTTTTAATGTCCTCTTTGATCTTGTTTTTCAGAATGGTTTTTCTTGTACATGCTCTCTCACTTCCTTAATTGGGTTAATTCCTAAGGATTTATTTGATGCCGCTCTGAATGGTTCATCAGAGATCTTTTATCCCTGTATTGTCATAGCTCAGTTTGTGTATCCTGGAGGAAAAGAAATCTAGAGGTCTTTGTAAAGCAATAAACATGCCTTAGGGAAAACATGTACAGTAAATACAACTTCCTTGCTCAGACAATTTTTTAAGTGAATAGATAAAAATGTGGTGCAATTCACTGTCTCTTGATTACATATTTAAAAATTTCTAAAATTCTTATCTAAGCTAAATCAGTGTTGCTGATAATGTTACTGTTTTACAAATAAAGACTGTCAAGGCCTAAGATTTTATTTATGAACGTGCAACCTGGGTTAACAAAAGTTAATGATATGCAGAGTAACTTCAACTGAAGGAAAGAAGGAGCAAAAAAGAAGAATCCAAGATTCCAGAGGATTTTTAAAGTAAAAGAAGTAATATGGTTCAACGTAGTGGTATAGAGGAAAGACACTTTATTTTTAATCAAAATGTATGCTGTCACCCTTTAGCAAGAAACTTCCATTTCTAAAAAAATAAAAAACCCTGTTTACTCATCTGTAAAAGAAATTTATGCCTAGGGAATTGGTGATAATGACATTTTCCTATTTCATTGAGTAGTACATATTTTTTAAACATTCTGAATGAAAATATCAAGGAGAGAAAAAAGAGCTCAAGAATTTCTCTCTGAGAAGCAGTGAAAATGTTCTATTTCAATGATAATCATCAAGGATATCCAATCCCATGAGTTTGTTTCTAACAGCTGTGAGAAAGCAATAAAATTAGTATTAATCCATGTAAAGAAACATGAATACCCCCAAATGCATCTACAGGTCAACTTTAAAATCTAGAATATTTGGGTCTATGATTATCTGCATGTAAACAGATGTTGGAATAGAAAAAGTAAGAACTTATCTGAAAAGACAAAAAATTGAAAATATATGTTTAGAACTGTCTTGCATTAAAGTATTCAATGATAAAAAATAAAGCAGGCTCTATTTGATATTTCAGTCAAATACCAAAGTTTTTTTTATAGTTTGAAATGCTCAGGACAAATCTCTTTAAAATGTCACCAGCGACAGCTGTGTAAGGCTGTGTCAACCCATCATCCTTGAGAAATGTTAAACATTTATGGTTTTCAAGAGAGCAAATGCAGTTTTCTTCAATTTAATAAGGAAAATTGGTAGGATTTTTTTAAAAACATGAATACATCACTATCTAGAGGTCATATTCTTCAAAGCAAAGAACTGTGCTCATTTATCTCCAAACAGAGAATAAACTGGTAATTAAAGAAAAAATAAATCAGTGAACAAAGAGATGCCTGTAATCAGAAATCTTAGTAAAGAAGAATGGAGGAACCAAGTGATTGCAGTCTTAGAGTCTCACACTGTGCAGTGCCTTGATAAATAAGGGCTGAGTACAGCCTTCTGGGTTGAACACCTGTGGGACGGCTGTTCTTTTATGCTTAAAGTACAGAACAGAAGAGCTTTCATGTGTTTGTCATTACAACTGGGCCACTTAGGTTAACAGTCCTGGTGTAGTTCAAATCTGAAGTGTCTCCCAAAGTCTCCTGTGCTTAGATCATGGAGGTGAATGAGGTGCTGTTCATTAGGATTTTGCCCACTGAAAATGGAGTGCAATGTGCTGTCAGGGGGTGGGGCCTGGTGACAGGGGCTTGGCCTGGAAGGGGGTGTCTCCTTCGCAGGCTCTTCCTTTTCCTTTTGCTTCCTGACTGCCATGATTTGAGCAGCTTTTCCTGTCCTTCCTACCCTGGAGCCAGCCAGCTGGACTACATCCTCTCAGAAAAGTGAACCAAAATAAACCTCTCCCCTTCTTAGCTGTGGGTGCTAGGTATTGCATTCAGTTGTGAGAAAGTACTGAAAGCACGTCCTCTGGGATTTTTCCTCCTTTTCTCTTTGTAGTTGTCACGTTTTATTTTGGATGATGTAACACATTGAAAATTTTAGCTTCCTTTTCTCTTGTCCTCCTTTTCATATATAGTTTGAGAAATGTTTTCTTATTATGAACTTTGCTGAAAAATCAATAGGTATATAGCAAATTAAAAACTGTAGGCAAATACTGAAATGTGAAAGATGTAAGATATAGACAGCGCAAATTTTAGAAAAATATTCTGGAATTTGATTCTGGAATCAATATGTAACGTGAGATTAATAGCACATAAATTAATGACCTTGGATAAAATCTGTCTTGCTCCTTCTCTTTCATTCCATTTTCTATCCCCTTGGCTGGTTTTGCTCACTTCAGAAAGTAAATGGAGTTTCAATTTTGCATTACGGTTTTCCTAGTATGATTGCTAGGCATTAAATGAATCCTTCCCCTTTAACTTTAACTAGAAGTGGTTTTGCCCTGTTCTTTTTCTTTCTAACTGATTGAAGAAAAAAGAAAAAAAAACCAGAATCATTGTTTTGTTGCACAGTGATCTTAATTTGGAGAATGTTTTTTATTGTGAAAATAGAAAAAACGATTTCGGAAATAAAGAATAAGGATGTCACCCTTTATAGGATTTTGACATTTTCAGCTTCATAACAATTTCTGACTTCTTAATGTATTTCATGTAATTAAGTAATCAACTAGACATATCCTGCTTGTTGCTTTTTGGATTAAAATAAATTAAAACAGAAAGGAAATACAAGTTAATTGCACTTAGGTAAGTTGGTACACTGTTACTGCAACAATTCTCTTGGAATTTCATAATCATAATTATGCAAATCTTAATTAGTTAATTATTGTTGTTCAGCTTTTTTTGATATAAGAGGGAAATCCATTGGTTTAATCAATAATATCATGCTGCTTCAAAAACTTTAAGTCAGAAAAAATGTAAGACTAACTTGTAGATCTCTTTATTATTTATGTGAATATAATCCCCCAAACATCTAATGAAGTAAAGTTCTGAAAATGCACTTTGCTTCAAAATTTAATCTTCTTAAAAAATAGCCTCCTTTGTAGTTGTCAAAGTATTTCTGATTTATGAGAATGAGAATGATGGAGGAATAGCAAGTCATCACGCCTGGTAATTTTTCAACAGAGTAGGCACTAGTAAGATTCATGGATTAATGGTTCTCCAAAGAATAAAGCAATACTTTTTTCCAAGTCAAACTGTATCTAGATTTACTAAAGACACTTTTCAGTAACAATCATGTATTTCAGGCAGGACATGGGCACACAATCGTTAACAGTGTACAACAACTTTCAAACTCCCTTCTTGGATGGACTACCAAAAATCAGAAAGCCGCTATAAAATCCAGTGCTCTTCATTTGAGGCTCTGAAGTAGGGAAAGTTTAGAGTAAGGGTTGACATTTCACATTTAGCATGTTGTTTAGCAACTTTTCACAGTCGACCCTGACTTTCAGAAAATGAAAATGGCAGAATTATCAACCTGAAGATCCACAGTCTAGAACAAGAAATCAGCTGTTCTTGTGGGACACCGCCTCACTGTTACTGGCGAGTCCAGGTTGCCTGACACACTGGGAGCATCGCTTCTGGGAATCAGACCCTAATAGGTCTCTGGGCTTAAGGGAGTTAAGTCTATGCTGATGGCAGAAGAAAGGAGGACGCAAAATGAACTGGGAGCTGCCCCGTACCACAAGGCATGCCACATGCCAGCACCAGGGAGTCTCTCCTCCTGGGAGCCAAGTCTCAGAACCAGCAGGGAAAGTGCCCTCCCCACATCACTCCAGCTTTGGGGACATTGTACCACTGACAGACATATGCTCCTTCCTCTCAAAACAACAATGAAGTGTTCTGTGTCTTACAACATAGCTTAAAAAAAAGTAAAACAAAACTGTGCATTTTTTTATAACACTTGATAAAAGATAGTGCTTTAAACTACACAGTCACCAGAAGTACACCATCAACAAAAACACACACGCTTCACTTGGCATCTCCAGCAGCTCCAGCTTTTTGTGCCTGGTCTGCTTGGTATTTCCATTTTCTGCAGGTTGTTCCCATCCTTGCTGGCATCAGCCTTTCCCTTCGGTTCCTTCTCTCCCTTTTTTGCAGGGGCCTTTTTAGGATTCGGCTCTGGCTTTGGAGAAGCTGGTTTAATAACCTCGCAGATTTTCTCTGTGGTTTGTCCTTCACCTTGGCTTTATCACCTTTGGCAGAATTAACCCCTTCAGCCTTTCTCTTGGGCATGGTGGTAACGGCAGCGGGTCACAGGCACTAGACTCGAGATGCAGCGGTGTGCAGCTTTGTGCTGCCCGGGGGTCATCCTTACTTCTTCTTCCTAAATTTATACTTTTTGATGTGATTCTTCCATGTTGATTTTAGCCAGTTTACTTAAATATGCATATGGAAGACTATTCCTATTTTAATACATTTATATTTGTTCTTAGAAAATTATATAGTCTGCACAATGGCCTAGTTGTTGAGAAAAGTGGAGTTAAATAACATTTTTAAACTCAGCATACAACTACCAAATATAGTGATCAGTATTTAAGAGAAGCTGGGGGACTAGAGGCCACTTGAGAAGACTGAAGAGATGGTTTAGAGAAATGAGAGGAGAGCAGAGAAGCTCTCAAAAATTTTCACTAAGATGAACACAGAAGAACAGCCTGATCAGAGGTTGAGCCTTGCAATGCGGGCTGCTACCCCTTGCAGTGAATCCGCGCTGAGTCATTCATTAATATCTAATCTGCTACAAATCTAATCCCAGCCTACTTTCAATCTTTTTGGTTCCTTCATCAGTGATATAAATAAATGAATGCACGTTATTTTACTGTTTGAAAATTATGTTTTCATAATTTGGTGATTCCACTAAGCTGTTCAAGAGATCTTCCAGATAAAACAGAACTGTGCAGCCTACAAAACCAGTATTCATTTTGGCTCACGCAAAAGTATCATGAATGATTTTACCATCAGTGATTCTGTTGTCCTCTCCTCTTCCGCTGTGTTTTTGGTTTTTCTTTTGTTTCTAGTTTTCAAATCATGTAGAAGTTGTTTCTTGACATGGGGGTGTGTTTGCGAAATTATTTTCATGAGCTGTTTGATCATCATGTTAGGTAAAGACCTATTCTTTTGTGTAACAGATTACAGATTATGTTTTATTTCTTTTATTTATTTATTTATTTGGTGAAACCGGGTTTTAAACTCAGGCCCTTGCACTTGCCAGGCAAGTACTTATTCTACTGAGCCATCTTCCCTGATGCCATGTATTATGTTTTAAATACATCAACTTCCTACCAGAAAATAAAAGTGCACTGTGTATTATAGACTTGAGAGATTTTGTTTTCAGTATTCAGTTTATTCCATGGCAAAAGGCATGAAATTTAAGCTGTACACTAATTTTGCAGTTATGAAACACTTTTATCCCTCATTTTGTGTATTGTGTACTCTGTTACCTCTTGAGAAATAAATAAATTAGGTGTAAAATTGATTTAAATAAAGAACTCTGCTTTAATTTGTTTATAGTTACTCACAGAGTTCCCAAAAGTCAAACACAAGTGAAAATAAGATTTGCAAGAAAATAGAAAAAACTAAATATCTAATACTTTAGATATGTTATCCTTAAAATATTTTTCATAGAAATGTCAGCTTAAACACACACACACACACACACACACACACACACACACACACACACACACAAATCCCAGTTTCCATACTTAAATCCTTGGCAGGTTGACAGTTTTTATTTAACATTATCTATGATTTTTCCTGAGTTTACGAGTATAAATTTTCTTCAAACTACTCATACTGAAATACTGATCAGATAAGTACCATTATTTCAAAGATATTTAAGAATTAAAAAAACAAAACACGTTCCTCTAAATTTAAAAAGTGACAGTTTTTATATCAATAGTAGTTAACTTTTTGGTGTGACAATGGAAATGTTTTCAGAATTTTTATTCAATTTGAAGAGCTTAGAAATATATCTTATTATTTGAAGACAAACATTATTTGCATGATATTTGAAAAATAGAATATTGATATGTTTTCCACACGTATGATTGTGATATGTACACATCCATATAGACAGAGGCACATAAATATCATGTCTGCATCCTTGGTTTCCTATTTTTGCACTTCATGCACAGTTGCCTTGCCTCTGTGTGGTAAATACTGTAATGTGCCACCCAGATCCTCCTCTAGAAGTCAATTACTCACTAATCCAGGGGCAAAGGATGCTGTAAGCGCAGGTCCTTAACCTGTCTGGCAAAGCAGCTGAGCCGAAGGCACGTGGCACCTCTGGTGGCAGTTGCTCTAAGTGCTGTGTGTGTCCAGGGCCAAGGCACTGGGGACATAGGAAAGCTCTTTGCATCAACTTGAAAGCAACTCTGCCTGTCCCGCCCGAGGATGCACATTTATCTAAGGTTTTCATTTGGCTGGGATTGCAACTCTTTCCCACTTGCACCATAATTTTTTGTTCTCCCTTCCTTTTGATTATGTCCCTTAATCATATGTCAAACTGATTGAATGATGAAAAGCTTAGCAGATAAATAAACCACAGTTTTGACTGTGTTTGTGGATGGAAGCCGTGGAAGCCATCAATCTCTAGCCCAGAGGAAGTAAACAGGGAAAGATGAGGTGTGTTTAATAGCCCCAGGGGATCTCAGCAAAGGCTTAGGAAAGGCCAGTTACAGGAATGTGTAATGCCTATGTTTATTTTTTAAAGTATTTCTATCACTCAATTATTAAGTTCAATATTATGAGTTTTATTATATTAAATAATGTGCAATGAATAGAAAAATAAAATATCAATTAAATAAAATATTAACTTTTTGTATGCAATGATTGTGTAGACTAAATATTAATACTTTCAATGTCAAGTGTTCATATGCTTAATAAATCTAAAGTGCAACAACAGGAAAAAGTTACTATGTGAGCCGCAATGAAAATACAAGTGAAATTCTATCACAAAAATAATTTTTGCTTTAGTTATTACACCTAAGACAGTTTTCACACTACGCTCCCTACTCTAGTACCTCTTGCATATTTTTTTGTTCTCCTGTCTTATTTGGAAGGACAGACATGCTAGCTACCTGCTCTTCCTCTTTCTTTAGGAGGGTTTTGTGATGTTACATCTGTCTGTTCCCTGGCCTGTTTCAAAATTTCTTCAAGGAATTCTTTGGGCAGACACATCCTGTCTGCCTCTGTTGATCATTTATCAATTATAGTCCCAGTCTTTTAAGAACATTTCTCTAACACATTTTGTGCTTATTATTTTTCCTTATAAACTATGAAAATATTTATACCTCACATGTCGGGGGTCAAATAAAACACAATCATTGGCCAACACTTAGTGTTTCGACTGACATCACAGGTGCTGCATAATGTGTCACGTCTACTCTGCCTCTCATTACGCTGTAAAATGTGACCATGTCTGGCTTCATCTGTGTGGAGAGTTCACTATCATTACTTCTTTAAGGTGTGTTTTTGTTTTGGGACACGGTCTTGACATACAGGCCAGGCTAGACTTGAACTTACTATGTAGCGCAGACTGACCTTGGTTTTAAGGGATTTTCCTGCCTCAGCTTTCCAAGTGTTGGGATTACAGGTGTAAGCCATCACAGCCAGCCTTATATCAATCTTATCACCATGGTGCAATGTTAACAATGTCAATATGGCTTTGTTTTTCTTCATATAATGTAGAGAAGGCTTCATCCTCACCTTTGGACATGGTTCTCCATGTTCTTCGGCCTTCTGGTGTAGGTTTGTGTGAACCACCAGCTACTCTACATTGAGCTTCCAACTCCTGCATCATGGAAACTTCTTGATCTGAGATTTCCCTTTTCTTGGACTGAGCAGCTAGCAGATCTTCTGGACCTCTGCTCCATACAGCCATTGTGGATTCTTCTACTTCTGATCCCACAGAGCCCCTTGTAGACTCTCATTTGTAATCTTGTAAACGTACCTAAAAAGTCCTTTTGCATAATTACACATTTACTTTCTATTGATTCTGTTTTTCTAAATGTTTCTAACATAGTGTACATCAAAATGTCCATATCTATATGAGTATGTATTCCATGGGAAACCATACTGTGGGTACTTTGTGTTACTCATGTCTGTCTGTCTGTCTGTCGGTCTGGATGTATGTGTATTTGCCTCAGCTTTAAGAGAGTATAAAAAGATTGTGGGCATCATGTACATATGCATCAAATTTATGAAATTTCTGAAGTGAAATGCCTGTATATGGCAGGTAGTCGTTATTTAGCTTCACTCTAGTTCTCTGAAGTAAAGATTAGTTTAAGATATAAGGTTCATGGGTAATTGTGGCTGTACCAGGCTCAATAATGACAAAGAAATTTGACTCTGCATGTGAGATGAGTTCTTTTTACAGAGAACATAACAGTCAATATGTCTTAGGGAAATGTACCCATGTAGTGTAGTGTGGTAGACTGATAGGTCTTGAAAATATCACAGAATTTTTCTGAGGAAACTTCAGTCAGTAATGTGAGGGAGAATCTTGGAAGTAACTTCTGATGATAGACTCTAGGGAAAATCTTTAGGATCCAAACAGTAATGCAAATGGTTGCATGTGAATTAAAAGTAAATAAATCTTTCTTATCACTTAATTGCAGTCAAAGAAGAGCTGCTTGAGCAGAATATTTTTCATAAGGTAAAACATAAATGAAGTTGTCCATGGCTCTAATTTTGTTTTTAGTATATTTCACATAAGTCCAAAACCTTACGACTATCATTCTATTGGAATCATTTCCAATAATTTTACCACTTCTGTTGATCCAGGTTCCTTATGTTCTGATAATTTCTCCCTCACTCTTTCATCTCCTCCGTTTCTCCCATTCCCTACAACTCAGCTCAAAGGCAACATATGTAATTTCTGATACTGGAGTGCTGTACACTTGTTCTGTGAGTCAACAAGTGGCTATGAAAGAGGTCCCAGTAGACTCCCCAGATGCTTCTTCTACACGGACACTTCCAAACTGCTCACTACAGCAAGTTACTTGCCTCCATGTACTTTCCTGTCTTTACCTCTAAATTAAGAAATATGAATACTATTACTCGATTATGATAAATAATCTTCAGAGCTCTATTATTTTGTAGTGATGACATTTCTATTTAAGAACTCTTCTGCTGTCTTTTGCATCCTGAATATGTTAGTGACCATACTATGCATGTGTCAGTGTAGTAATATTTCAAGTTATACATTATGCAAATATATGATAAATATATTTAATGTAATATTTGTACATATAGATTATTACATCATTGTTGCACCATTAAAGAAAACACTATTTAAAATGTGCTTATTAGAGATAACATAGATGTTCACAAGTATTTGTAGAAATTTTATATTGAATAACAAAAGAATGTGTGTGAACTTATTTCTTTCCACATAAAGAATTAAGTTTACAAAAGACCTGAAGAAAAGCAGTACAAGATTTGGAGACTCCTCAAAAGAATAGGACTAGAAATCCCATTCAAGCCAGCTATCCCCCTACTGGGAATTTTCCCAAAGGATTTGGATACATTGTATCATAGAGATATATGTGTACCTATGTTTATAGCAGTGCAATGTGTGATAGAAAAATCTTGGAAACAACCAAGATGTCCATCACATGAGGAATGGTTGAAAAAGATGTGGTATTTCTATATAATGGAGTATTACTCAGCTATTAAGAATGATAAGTTTGAAGCATTTATACTGAAGTGGATGCCACTTGAACATATACTCATAAGTGAAATAAACCAGACACACATTTGTAAATATCATATAGTCCCCCTAGTATAACAAGCGAAAAGCAGAAATACAAAAGGAAATGTACAACAAGTAAAATCAATTGAGTCAGATAAGGCAAAGTGAATGGCATATGCTGCAGGATACTAATCAGCTTTTCTTCTGGATGGTTAACAACCTAAGATCACAAGTCAGAGTTGGAGAAATAGAAGAGCCACAAGGCCAGCCAACATTTTGGACCT